>LBNU01000106.1:30802-77692 GCA_014162995.1 Artemisia annua
ATATGTATCATTGGTCTATTTGGCGTCTTGGCAATGTCAAACATTCCGGCATGAGATGCTTTCTTTCTTTTGACCTGAAACAGTTGGCAACAACTTTCAACTGATTATTTAATCACCATCAAAAATATTGGTATATGTTACCATGAAAGTTAAAAACTCAAAAAGCAACATTGTAGATACAGATTGATACTTTGCATATTGTGCATAAGAGACTATAAAACATACCGCCGCCCCAATAATTTGCCTCAGCTCATTATCATCAGCACCATTACGAATAGGATCCCTCAAGCTAACCTGGAAATGTATTCAGAAAAACCCGCATAAGAGCTAATAAAAGATATTTGACAAACACCACTTTAAAAATTCACTAGAAACAAACAATTCATGGCATCAGCATAATAACAAATATCCACATCAACTTGACTGGTAAGAAAGAGCTTCCGTAAGAACTGGAAGACTCTTTCCTTGGATCTAAAGTTAAATAGCATCCCTTAATTGTAATTCATGTTTTCACATGAAAGCTTCCTTACATGGAGAGGCAATTTTTGGGGTCCCTAAACTTATGAACGGATCAAAATTCACCTAACGTTTATGCTTGGCCTACAAACTTTTAGATTTTTTTATTAATTTAGTTGTGTTGTAATTATATTTCAATAAATTCCTATAAATCTTGACCAAAAAAGTGTTAAACCGGGCCCCTCGCTGGGGCAATACTGAATTTACCTGGTTTGACATGTTATACCCAACCCGCCCATTTTGTCACAAAGATACCATTAGACAGGAAACTGCTTTGTTCAAACATGAGCATCAATATACCTCTGATGGCCCAAACAGGCACACTTTAAGATTCCCATCAGCTAAGAGTCGCAATCTATTGCAACCACTGCAAAAGTGATTTGTCATTGATGTGATAAAAGAAACTGTGCCCCGATGCCCATCTATTGTGAAATTCTTGGCAGTCTCTGTTGGGTGATCTTGGATTCTCGTTAGGGTATACCGTTTTCCCTGTTTACGGGGATAATCAGTAATGAAAATTATATGAAAAAAGCAGCAAGATATTATTGTGAGATTATCTGCCAGAGTTGTACCTTACCACTATGTCCAGCATCTCAGCATAGGATACAAGTTTCTTGACATTCCAAACATTACCGTCAAAGGGCATGAACTCAATAAAACGTACATTAATAGGTTTGTCTTTTGTTAACTCTACAAAATCACAAATTTCATCATCATTGAATCCGCGCATCACCACACAGTTTACCTGATAAGAGAAAGGAGAAAAGAACATTAGACATGCTTAAAGAGTTGATCATGGTTATGTTTTATTTCTAAGGCCCAGATCAAACATGACAAACTTGTCTGAGGGGAAACATGTCAATTTATTCAAAAGTCTACCAAAATGTATTTTTAATGCATAAAACCTTCCAAATTATTTCCTTGAAGAATTACATTATTGTTAAAATACTATAACTTTTCTAATAATGTAATCACATTTGACAAACTGATTGATTATAGATACTTAGAACCATAAGTTTTTCGGGTCAACCCAACCTGACCCACGTGGAACCGCACCTAAATTACCCATTAACCAACCGAGCCAGCCCACCCAATTTGCCTAGGCAAAACCATCAGAAACTATTCGACCTTGAAGAAGATGCATACCTTCACAGGGTCGTATCCTAGGTCTACTGCTTTGTAGATTGCCTCCATAACCCTTTCATGCCCTTTACGCCTTGTCATGAATTCAAATTTTGCAGGAACGAGAGTGTCTAGGCTGATATTAAGCAAATTAAGTCCACTTTCTTTCAGCTTCGGAAGCTTCCTTGCTAGAGCAAGCCCGTTTGTAGTCATGGCAAGCGTTTTTAGTCCTTTTAAGCTAGAAAGCTGTGAACAAATTTCTTCAATATCCTTCCTAATACTAGGCTCCCCACCAGTCAACCGAATTTTATTCACTCCCGAGCTTACAAATAAACTTGCTATGCGTACAATTTCATTTTGTGACATAACCAAGGAACCAGGTGTCAACTCCACACCTTCCGCTGGCATACAATATTGGCAACGTAAATTGCAGCGTTCTGTTAAGGATATTCTAAGATAGGTGTGCACTCTTCCAAACGAATCAACCAACATATTAGAAACGTGATCATCTTTTACCACATCTTCTGGGATCTTTTCGGGCATAGTTGCGTACATCTTTGACATTGAACCTTCCACATTGTTGCTAGTCAGAAGCTGGCTGTGATATATTCCAAGTTGAAAATTGGATTTTATTTTAGACTTGACCTGTGTATTAAATGTATAAAAGTCAACAATGTAAAACCTAGATAGAAATGGATATGCATAGATAATCTCCGATTTCTATATATCATGCTTCATAAGCATAGCTTACACCACTTTTGTGTGTCTGCCTCTCGTTCTAAGTGGGTGTTTCACATTGGATTCTGAAAGTGATTGTTTGCATATTGTGTTTTTAAGCGGTAAATAATTAGTTTACAGTATCTTAGCCAAAATGAAACTGATCCCGGCCATCTGATTACAGAATTGGTTTTGTACAATCAACTTAGGAGTAGCTGCTACAAATTAATATTGTTTATCTAATTATCAAAACATCAAACAACAAAGCACATACAAACAATATCTTTTGCATCGCTATTAGTTACAATTGATTATCTAATTGACCTCTATAACATAATCACTTTCAAAACGCTACGCAAGCCAATCACTTCTAACGAAGAAAAACTCATAAATCAGTTACTACAGTGAAGTAATACACTTTAAAAAAATGTCACCAATTTCACTAACAATGCGATATTCGAAGACTGTAGGTCAGATTAGTGGGTGTTTGTTTCGGCTTGTATAGCCGGCTTATAGCTTATTTGGTTTTGGGCTTATGTTTCATAAGCTCATTTTTGTGGCTTCTTTTGAAACTTTTCGGCTTATACAAGTCAATTATGACATAATAATAAACTTATATAATCCGAAAAGTTTTAAAAAGAAACCACAAAAGTAAGCTTATGCAACATAAAGCCAAAACCAAATAAGTCATAAACCGGCTATATAAGGGGGTGTTTGTTTCGGCTTATATAGCTGGCTTATGACTTATTTGGTTTTAGGCTTATGTTTCATAAGCTTACTTTTGGTGGCTTATTTTGAAACTTTTCGGCTTATATAAGCTTATCATGTCATGATAAGCTTATAAAAAGTTTCAAAATAAGCCACGAAAAGTGACCTAATGAAACATAAGCCCAAAACCAAATAAGCCATAAGCTGGCTATATAAGCCAAAACAAACACCCCCTATAAAGCATTTCCATGCTCACAAAAAACAGTAAACCGATCATTCAATCAATCAAACTTAATTACGTAACTTTAGCTCAATAAAAACAAAAGAGAAGAAAATAAACAGACCGAATTGAATCTTCTGAAACAATCAGCAGTTCCGAACAAAAAGGGCCGCATGATTTCTTAAGCAAGATGGAAGTGAAAAGAGAATAAGTATGAAACCTAGGTTTGATTAGATTCTATGTGACGCATGTAGTAGTAGTAATGGAAAATTATAAGCTGTTAATGAACACATGAGTCAATAAAGTTTGAAAGGGATAGAATCTGGCGTCCAGTCCAATTTTGGTAGTTTAGCTTTGCTAGTGTCCCAAAGGCCACTTGACCATCTTACAACACCAAAAGCTTTTCATTTTATCATTTCGGTTTAAAGTTGTTTTGGGTTAAGGTTGGTAAGGCTGGATTTAGAGTGGTTAAAAGTCGACAACTCATTCACGTTTTCCCGATATTACTTTGTATACTTGCAATGAAAGGAGTATGAAAGGATGAGTATTTATTAGTTTAAGATTTTTTAAATTAAAATTTAAGTAAATACTACTTATAAAACATAATGTACAACTATTTAAAGCACTAACTATTTAAAGCACAATTGATTTTAAGCAAATATTATTTCTTACATACACATAATTAGTACACCATGTCACCAATTAATACAAAATATAAAGCATAATATACAAATACGTATCCACAAAATTCCAGATTTATGTTGTCTTATAAATCCATTACTACCAATCACAATGTCATGTTAGACGCTTCTCATATAAAGAGTTCTATTGAAAAAATAATTAGGGTGCGTTTAGTTGGAGAAAAAATTCTCTTGTTTTCTATCTTTAATTTTGTAAAAATTTGGAAGGTAAATTTATCTCCACAAAACACTTGAAAATATAGAAAACGCATTTAGTTGATGTTTCCATTTTCTATTTTGAAGAAATGGAGGGAGGGTTGTGGCTTAAAAAGGAAAACAAGAAAAACAACTAAAATTTGTTTTGTAATTTTCCTTGTTATGCTAGAAAATAGAGGATTTTGTGTTTTGCAAAATATTTTATTGGAAAACGCTGATTTGAACGCGATCTCTGTTTTCTTTGTTTTCCATAAAACATTTTTTGGAAAATAAGGGTGTTTTCCCCCAATTAAACGCACCCTTAGCATCCAAAACCAAAAAGACCCACCATCAATAGTCATATTGAAGCTTCCAAAACATAAATCTAAAATCCAGCAGCCCAAAACAAAATAACATTTGTTCGCCAGAAAATTTAGTCACAAGGTACCCGCCGCCGCATCGCGCGGGTACCCTGCTAGTTACTTTGTATGCAAAATTTGGATCTATTGAGAAGGAATTTTTAACTTTGATTCATTTAATTGAAGTCAGTTTGATGTAAATCTTCTAATCTAAAATGTGTACAAAAATTAAATCAATGTTATACATTTGACGATTTTGTGATATAAATACTTACAATTTTAGTGAAGTATTACCATAACTCGATTCTTACAAAGTTTTGTGAATCAATTTTGTGATTTATATATTGGATTCACTATTAACCGTGACATATATTAATGAATAAATTAAAGAATTATAAATCACTATCTCAATTAAAGCCTTATGTAAACATGTTAGGGTTAATAAAGCTAACCAATTAGTTACACATGTGGTGTTTATGTTGAATTTTTCTAAATGGACCCAAAATAATTACTATTTAATTAATGACAAGATATTTGTGTTCGTCCGTTGGCACGGTGTAAAAACTTTTGTTTTGTGTTAGGAAGTAAAGTTTAATATATTTCTTTAATAAAAAATGTTAACAATAATAAAGAAAGAATGTCATCACAAAGTTTAATAGGTTTATGATTAATTTGTTATATCACTAAGGGTAAAAACTATTAAATATAAAACTTAAGTGGTTTAGAGGCTATGTTGTATTATTAGTAATTTTTAGGGTTGTTTTTGAATATCAAAGTGTGTTTACATATAAATTTTAAGGTGCCTTTTGGTTTAGTTTATGAAATGGGAATTGATTTGCACATTCATATTTGTACAATGCTTACGGTGTGTTTTAACTGCTTATACAATTGAGTGTCCTAATAGAAAATATGAGTGTTTCAATCACATTGCAGTGACAATGGTATATGTTTAATTAAGGAGTAAAATAATAATGCATATAATAGTTTGAAAAATGTTGTTTGGTATAAAATTTGGGTTTGATTATTATTTTAACACAAAAACTAACTAAACTATAAATGATTATTTTACTTGTATATTGTTCATCGTAAACGAACTGTATTGTGTTTTCTCATTTCATCTCCAAGAATATTTTATTATTAATTTTTATTTTTTTATTATTTTTGAAAAATATGACATAAGTGATGGAATGAAAGATCCAAAGAAGTCATCCTTGCTTCCTATGAGCAAACTCAATATCTTAAAATGAATATTTAATTTACATACTTATAACACAAACCAAACAATAATTTCATTACCTTATTCCCATAACCACTAACCAAAAACATCCTAATCAGTTCAGGGGTTATATTGTACTGTTGGTAAACTTAAAGGGTTTTCGTATCAAGTTTCGTGAGCTTGGCTATTGTGTAATGATAGTAAATCAAAGAGGGTATTCGCATTTTTAAAACATTTACCGTAGATAAACAGCGTAAAACATTTTGACCAATGTTAGAGCCGTCTTTGAGGATGTGCAAGGTGAACGACCACTCAGGGCCCCAAAACTTGTCCCGTTAATATTTATATATGTATGTGTATACATATTTTTCACGAATAAAAAAATATTTAGATGAGAAAATATCTTAAATGAGTAATATGTTAGAACGTTTAGATAACTAATTGCATTATATCTTATAAACGGTGGCACTTTATATATAGTATTTCTTATCGAAATGTCTCACTATTTAATTTCGTCCTGGGCTCTCAAAAATTTCATAAATTTATGAGACGGCCTTGACAATGTTATTATTTAAAGATGTCTTTTAATAGAGCACGTTAACACATATTGTCATCCTTACTTTATGATGACATAAACTTTATAATCGGATTTAACATACATCATTGAAGTATAAATAATGTGTGTTTAGACTTTAGATGAAGGCTTTTGAGAATGAGGACAAAGGGGTGGCGGTAAATTTCTTCTACTATTAGTTGTTATTCAAATTGTTTTATGTTTATTTATTTATTTTCAAATAGAGTGACAGAATTTTGATAAACAATGATGACTGTGCGTACTTCAAACAATTTATTTATTAAAACTGAAACTATTTTTTACAAACATATTAACTTAAACCTTTTAATAAGACGTAAGTGATGGAATGAAAGATTCAAAGAAGGCATCATTGCCTCTTATGAGCAAACCCAATATCTTAGAATAAATATTAACTTTACATACCTATATACACAAATCAAACAATATTTAATTACTTTCATTCCATTCCTTTATTCCCATAACTACTAATCAAAACACACACTTAATGTGTTCAAGAGTTATATTGTACTCTTGGTAAACTTAAAAGGTTTTCATATCAAGGTTTATGAGTTTGGTTATTGTGTAATGACAGTAAATCAAAGAGGGTGTTTTGGCATTTTTTTAAACATGAACCTTGATAGGGGGACCTAATACATGGGCCTNACTAGTAGTGGGCTTAATGGTGGGTTATAGGCTTGTTGTGTCGTTTTAGTAATTAACACAACGTTTCTTGTGGACGTATAGTCTGGAATGGGCCAGGCCCGGCAGACAGCAGCCCACTCTACGCCTAAACCCTAATTCATGCCTTATAAATATAGGGCTGGGATTCCCTTCTTCACAGAATATAACACAACATGTTACCCTAAACCTAACTCTTATATGCTACAACGCATCAATACTAACTTGACCGTCGGAGGTGGATCCCGGGGCTACGGCCTCGGGTCCACTCCTAACGGGTTTTCTTTGTTGACAGGTCTACTCAGGGCTCGAGAAGACGACTAACGGCCCAGGGAGAGTCGTCGAATTAGCCCACGCCAGATTATGTATCAACAAGATGGCGTCATCCGTGGGACATGACTACGACAAGTTTCGTGTTCTCACATCACCGGAAAGCAACCATCAAGTTCAAAGGCCGGTAACTTTAAAACTTTATATTGTACATGACACAAAAATATTAAAACCTAAATCGTTGGTTAATGTTCCTGACACATGATTAATACCCAAAGGCATTAAATTGTTTTCCCTTTTCTTTGGTCAAAAGTTGCGGCTAACAACTAAACAAATCTATATATATTTGTTTTGTTTTATTTGTACAAGAGAATTATAACAAGAATTATGATTCTTGTTTTTAATGTCCTTCCTCTTTTATTACACACGCTCGAACGTATACTACTTTAGTATTCGATCGTGTTTCAGCTACAACAAGAACACAAGTAAATCTCGCAATATTCATCTTAAACTACTGTTTTGTATTTGATATGAAAAAAAAAAGATATGTTATCTTTTAAATATTTATAAGATTTTATGTAAATCTTTTAACTTGGTAAACACGATTTTACCTATAGCCGCACTAAGTCCGCACGATCGGACCTACTTTATCTTTTAGCCGCGAACAGCGCAGTCACGATAAATCTACCCGCGTTAGGCCGTGCGTCCGGACATCTTCGCAGATTGGCGCCATGAGCGCACTGTCACGTACAGGCACCACGATGCTAGTCAATCGCCATGAGCGCACGAGACAAAAAGCCGTGGTCATCTGCGATCATCCACAAACGTTAGAGTCTACGCGGTCACGATACATTCATCTGCATCTGTACATGCAATTGAAACTCTTAGTCGCGGTCACGGTGTGTCCATCCACGCCATTATTTTTATTTAAAAAAAAAGATCAATCAATCGCCATGAGCGTACTGCGTTCGCAGATTAGCTACGTGCTACTTCTCTTATATAGTTTGTAAAACCTCATGATAGGTGTAATTCGCACTACTACTTCTCTTATATGCTATGTGCTATATATTGCTTCGCGCTAATCTTTTACTTCATTAGGTTTTATATGTTGCGGTTCGCGGCATATACTTTTAATATTTGTATTAAGTGTTTTTTCAGGATTTGAATAACTAAGTTTAATGCTCCTACACGAGTAGCACCATCAAACTTGGGGGGCTACCAGGGTATATAATACCACTGTTTCCGTACAAGTCACGCAGGCATATTTGGAAGCAGATCGTACGTAAGAGGTATTGCAAGCCCGGTACAAAGACGGATTTAAATATCCGCACCATCTTGCCGCATGGGAGACGTCCTCTATCGGTTGTAAAGACGGATGTAATGTTCGCGCACAGCGGGCATCTCTGTCGCGCACAACGCGCATCCTTGTCGCGCACAGCGCGCACTTTTGCCACAAAAGCATGTCTTCTGTCGCATCATGTTGCATCGCTACTGGTACATTTCCATGCAGGAATGGATCCTACGACGTATGCTCTAGGTGGAAGTGGTAACACTCTATTAGTGTTAGCGTTAGGGTGTGCGCACTGTCGCATTTGGGCTGCGCAGTATGGTCCGTCCCATGTGCACACAAGTTGCGCACACATGGGCCATGCCGTCATGGTTGATTGGGCCTACGCGGCCATGAACAGAACTTAAGTCTAGCATAACATAGCCACGCACTATGTCACACTAGACTTGGGGGGCTTGTGGACGTATAGTCTGGAATAGGCCAGGCCTGGCAGACAGCAGCCCACTCTACGCCTAAACCCTAATCCATGCCTTATAAATATAGGGCTGGGATTCCCTTCTTCACATAATAGAACACAACACGTTACCCTAAACCTAACTCTTATATGCTACAACGCATCAATACTAACCTGACCGTCGGAGGTGGATCCCGGGGCTACGGCCTCGGGTCCACTCCTAACGGGTTTTCTTTGTTGACAGGTCTACTCAGGGCTCGAGAAGACGACTAACGGCCCAGGGAGAGTCGTCGAATCAGCCAACGCTAGATTATGTATCAACATTTCTTTTTGGCTGTTATACAATAAACGGTATTGTTGAAGAGTTGCACTGGTTCAAGGAAACATTTCATATACTATATATACTGCATCAAATCCATCAAGAAAAATCAATTCAGATTCGTCAAATTCAAGTGTTTATTCTTGAATTGATTGTTGAATCCTCAAAACAGTCGCACCATTTAGGGCGAAATTTTGTTTTATACACTTTGTGTTACGATTTGTAAATTCCTAACAATAACACCACCCTATGGTATCAACGGTACCTAACGCTATAAATTTCTCGAGTTAATTAGGAATTGGTATAAGCGTTCCCGGATCAAGTACAATTGTACAAAGATACATTCATTGCATCATGTTCCATACGTAATATATTAAATTGGTACCACTAGTAACATTTACATCAAAATGTGACACACTTTCTTTTTAATGATTTACTTCTATTTAGAAGGTAATAAATTTTGATATTCATAAAATGGGAGAGACACATGGTGCTCCAAAAGGAGGGAAAAAAGAGATAATTTTACTTTTAGTTTGCGTTTGATGAAAGAAGAGTATCAACATCATGAGGACTTTGACACGTGTGTTGTTTAGTGGATGGGGACCATGCTCAGATCACCTGGGTCCCCTCTTCATTGTGAACCATGATTGTGCGATTCGGTTTCAATTCGAAGGCTCCCAAACACACTTGATCATCTCAACATGTATATAAGGCTGCCATCCCACTACCACTTTTTGTTTCTCTTGTGACTTCTTTTGAGTATACATTATGGGCGAATTCTTTCCACTAATACACAAAATGTTACTCATCGTAACCACTCGAGTTTCTTTGGTGGTAAAAAAGTTTGTGAATATCTATCATTCTCAAGTTGAACTTTTGTTGGTTGAAAACAATGTTTAGACCGCATCAACTTTTTTGAAAATAAAGAGGGTTTAACCTACTACTCAATGTTATTAAAAAGTCTTAAATATTTTTAGAAAAAAACAAGATACCGAAACGAAAATATCAATGAATAAAATTTAAATAAAGACCCCAGCAGCCCAGCTAGTCGACATCAAACTACAAATTGTAGTTAACTAAAAGGAAGTGGTTGAGGTAACATACTCATTAAATTTGAGTAGCTATGAGGTTACATTCAAAACATATATAAATGACAATTATTAATTGTCATTTATCAATTCAAAACTTCTAAGATACAAGAAACTATAAAAGTGAATAATGTAATTTAGTTTATAAACTAGCAGGGTACCCGCGCGTTGCAGCGGCGGGTACCATGAAATAAATTTTTCGATAAATAATGTAATTTAGTTTATCATGTTCTTTTTGACAATAAATATACAAATATCAAGAATTTCGTATAGCCCGTGCTCGTTCATACTCGAACCCATTAGCCCGTGCCTGTTCGGGCTCGAGCCCGTTTGGTCCGCGCCCGTTCGGGCTCAAGCCCATTTGGCCCGTTGCCCGTTCGGGCTTGAATATTTGTATAATGTGCTTTATTATTTGTAGTAGTGAAATTTAATGCAGGAATTGTGTTTAATTTGGTTGTACAATATGCTTAGTAATTTGTATTTCTTATGTAAGAATTGTTTTAATAACTGTATTAATTGTATTTATTGATCAGTTAAATAATTGACTATATTAGCATTAATGTGGTGTTTTGTTGTACACTATGGTTCTTGTCTTGTACGTTTGAAAATTATGTGCATTAAAGTATTGTACACTATGTTTCTTTTCTTGTAAGTAGTAGTCATTATAGTCATTAATAACATTGACCACTGTAATAGCATTAATGTTGTAAGTTTAAAATTACATCATGCTTATTTTGTTGTAAACTATGCTTATTTTGTTGTAAATCTGAAAATTTATTGCAGCTATTGTACATTGTGCTTAAATGGTTGTAATTTTTGGTGAAAGGGTGTTTTTAATAGCATTAATGTTGTTTGATAGAATTTTGGTTTTAAAATGACCCCAAGCTTTATTTTGTTGTACATTATACTTATTTTGTTGTAATTCTGAAAATTAGGTGCAGTAAAGTGTTGTAAACCATGCTTAATTTCTTGTAAGTCTTAAAATTTTGTAGAGAGAGTCATTCATTATTTATATGTAGTATAGATAGTATATGTTTATTCTTGAAACTTAAAATAAATCAAAATTAAGTAAAATATTTTGCCTAAATTACCACTGAATACCTCTTAACACTCTTTTAGCTTGGTCTAAAAATATCACGTTTAAAAATGGCAACTTTTAAAACACACGTTTTATCAATTTTAAAAGTCAGCTTTTAAAACACAAACGGTTTTACAATTTTAAAACACATGTTAGAAAATTCCGCTGTCATGCGCGGGTACCCCTTAATGAATATTTGATTAAAATAGTAACAACATTTATCACTAAATTAATAGTTTAAATATTGTATTCAAACTTTTATCATTTTTCGTTCTAAATTTTTTCGCAATGACTACAAATTGAGCTCGTAGATATTGCATCAAAGGTTACTTCAAAACCACAAGTTCGCAAGTACAATTATTTTCCGCTATATACTGTCGTTTTGTGCGGGTATTCGTCTAGTAATTGATAATCTGCAAACCAAATGAGCTTAGCTCAGTTGGCCACCTGAGGTCTCTTAAGGAGCTTTAGGGGAGGTTGCTTTCATGATGCCTCAAGTTTGAGCCTCACTGGGTTTTCCTTCTAGGTAAGAATCTATATTGGGCTCTGCCCACTCAGATGCGTCATGTCTCTAACTTGCTAACTAATAATATTGTACTAACTTGCCGTTAAAAAAAATGATAATCTGCAAACATGTTAATTTATTATCCAAATGGTTTCAGCAATATGTTCATGCAACATATTGGTCGTAGGCTCAAAATCCCTCGTAAACTAGATTATTGTTTAGCACTTCGTCAATCACCTAAAGCAAGCAAAGGGCGATCCCCCTCCTGAATCGTATTTCTATCATCAGGCTACCATCGTGAGAACCGCACGCAAAGGGGTCTCGAAAAGGTGTACAATAGGTGATGTCGTACATGACTTTCATTTAAAATGTGCCACATTTTATTAGTTTTTCATATAAATACATATAATATTAAACATATATGAGTCATATAATTCAAGTTTATATGCAATTTCTCTTTAGTTTACAAGTGTAATAGAGTCTTTTTATTATTATTGCTTAGGACCACCGAAATCCACCATCGAAGCTGACCGAATGATACATATTCCATGTCTAACGACCACCTAAGAGATTCTTGTATCATATACGTAGTCATAATAAACTACCTTGAATACATAATCATATAGTTGTAGATTCTTACTGAAATGTGTAACCATCCATGTTCTCAGTAATGACCGTTTAAGGTCCATGGTTTTGAATGCATGAAAGGGACGACTCGGGTTAGATCCTAGGGGACCATGTATTGCGGTGGTCATTCATTTGGCTTAATCTTGGCAACACGTATCATATCCCTCCAAATGCTTGGATCTTTTTGCTTAGCCTTATACTTTATTACTTTATATATATATTATGTAAAACAAGGTTATTATCCGGTTTTTTTTTTTTTTTTTTTTTTTTTTAAACCATGGTTTGTTAACTTTTATGGCCGACTAATCCACGGGGTTTGAACCCACCGCCTCACAGACTCAAACCAGGTGAAGCCCTCCCTTTTCAGGAGGTTGGTGTGACCACTTAAGGTTGTTTGTTATTATCCGTATGTTACTCAAAGCTTTAGAATTGAATTTCAGGGTAAGTTATCAAATACGAGTAATAATGCTTTGACCAAAGGTTCTTCGTGCTTGCCATGGCGGTACGCCGGTAGCATTCCATTAACATAAACGCGTAGTTGACTCGGTTAATCACATCTTATTTGAGAAAATGGCGTGATTTCGATCTCAAATCCTGTTGAAAAGTCATTATAACAACTGAACATGTCTTATGGCCGGTTTTTGAGGAATGGTCGCTCAGCATTCACAGTTGCACACTTGCATTAGGTCATGCTTTCTCCGCTAATTTGAACTTTTCGGCAAATATTATAGAAGTAAAAATATAGTGCTTTTTTGCTTTGGTCCTTGGATACGTTTAACATAACGATTTCAAAAATTGAAGATTTCTATATATACAAAGATCTGAAGAGGAACAAAAAGTATTACTAAAAACAACTAAATTATGAGTAATATACTATATAAATGCATGAAAAGAAACAATGAGTATGCATGCTTCACTAACTCTGATTGAAGGTTGTTGGTTTGCACAAATGTGTTTCTTGATGGAAGTAGAAGGTTTGGCAGCAAGTGAAAGTATTCTATTGTCTTTATTTTCACTTGTTAAAAAAATAACCCTGCATTGGATACGATTAGTTAGACTTATAAATAATTCGTTTGATACGGTCAAAATCGTAAGGTATGCTAAGCAAACGTCAAAACAATCGCTCGGAAACCGTGTATACAAATCAGATTAAAAAAGTTGTAACTACGTATATTCTTTTGGTTCTTTATTGTATAATTAGAGCAAGTGGATAAGGCATTATATATGTATTAGTTTTGTTGTCTTGTGTTTATAGAAAACTTGAGATATAATGTATTATGTATCACTATCATCAGTGGTCATAAAGATGCATTTAGCTCAATGTTTTGTCGATAAACCTGACTAAGAATATTCGTACTTGTGGGTTGTTAATTTTTTTTGTTTTACATATTGTTTTATTCCATTTCACGGTAATCTACTTCTTGTCGACATTTATCAATTAGTTGCACGACCCGCATATAAAAAGTAAATCGTGTATCACCTCAAGGGACACATGAATGTAATTTGAAACCATAACCTTAACTACACGCTCTATGTCTCTCATCATTCTACTAAAACATCGTGAGAACTTGTTTTCTGCATTTAGGTATATATGTATATGACTTTAAGATGTTCTATTGTTCTTGATTTTGATTAGTAAATATTTGTATATGATTGTACAAGAAACAAAACTGCACCGGCATGACGTAAGCACCAGGTATAAATATCAAAAGAGGACTTTTATTCGGGTTATAATGTTTGGCTAAGGGCTAAATAAAGAGCATGGATTAGGCATGGGAAATATTTACCGGAATTGGTTTTAAAAGAAAAATAAAAGTGTAGAAAAGTCAAAGAAAACCATGTTACTAGTTATGACATACCACAAACCCATGATTTATTCAACATCTCAACATCTACCATCATTTTTTTTTTCTTTTTTTTTTTTCACATCATACAATCAACAATTCTCCCACACTTAGTATAAGCGCACACCACAAAAAATACGAAACATGAAGTCTGCAGTATTCATGTCTGTTAAAATGGCACAACACTTAAACCGAGCGCGGACAAATCAATGAATCATTAATCAAAAACCATCCAATCGTACCAAGTAACTAGCAACCAACCGAATAGACTTTCGACAAAGGGTAAGGCTAAGCTAAACGTTATATATTTTTGTATTTTTATAGTGGATGTAAGAGATATAGGCTATCAATGTTAAACTAAGTGTATCTAGCACTAAAAGTGAGTGCTACATAAGGGTTTATATACGGGTGGTTAGCTAATCAGTGTAATTAGCTAAATAATATGTTAAATGGGAAGGCTATTTGGGTTAAATCCTAAGTTGCCTCTTTATCATTTATAAATACATATATCACACGAATAATCTCACTGCGGTCTCGTAATGATTTCAAGCACAAGTTCTAGAATCGAATAAATCACCGGCACACTCATAAACAAAGAAATCAAGCATAAAAGGTATATGCCGATATAGGCTCGAATTCCTCACATTTCAGTGGTAATGGTTATAAATGCGCAAGTAATATCATCAATCCCGAGCCGGATCTGCTCTATCAATCGGGACACATCTCTGATTTTAAAAACTTATTTATTTACTAATTTTTATTCTAATATATTACCCTAAGTGACAAAATTTAAAATGAATAAGCTAAAAGGGCAAACCAAAATTTTCATTCAACTTAAAGAATGAGTCCCATGTTTCAAATTAATTTCCCTCCTACACTTAAGATAAGCAATATGCGTGATTAGAAATATTAAAGGGCGCGTTTGGTATAGGGTACAAATTTATTATTTATTTATTTATTTTTTCAAATATATATTTACTTATTCTAATATAATATCTCAATTCAAATATAAACAATTATATTATTTAAACATTTTTTTAAAATTTTCTCTATCCTTCTTTTTTTTCAATCCTTTCCTAAATTCGAATCCAATTCCAATCCCATTTACAAACCAAACGCACCCTAAACATAAAGGCGGGATAAATGGGAAAAATAAATATAAGAGAAACGAAACTTCCCGGGGCTCATTAGTGATTGTTTGAATTCTGAAAGATAGAATGTTGAGCATAACGCCGTCATAAGCATGTGAAGTTCAACCAACAAATATAATATAACGATCCAAAAGTATCAGCTTCCCAAGTGTTAAGCAAACCATCCGACCAACCTCCAATTATTTATTTAATCTGCAAAATAAACAAAACTACAAAGAAAAAGTGTAAAATGATAAAGCACACTTTCGTAGGCACCACGGTTGCATTTAGCATATTGATGAGACAAAAAGTGTTACGCTTTTTGGGGTCATTTAAGCCCTAAATCGTGATTTTATGATCAAATATTGCCTCAAATCATTTCTTTTCTTATTTTAGGTACTTGGGACATGATTTTTGGAATATGAAGCATTTTGGAGCTTTTTGGACGTTTTTATGCTCAAGAATGAAGAAAACAAAAAGACCAAGGAAAGTCAGGATTTTACACCTGACGGCGTCAGGCTTTCGATGCTGACGCCGTCACTTGAAGATGAAAGTGGTGGAATTTTACACGTGACGCCCCAGAAAAGAAGTTGGCGGTTTGCACCAGTGAGGCCGTCTGGCCTTAAGTTAACAAGAGACGACCCAGAAGACTTAAAGAGTGACGGCGTCAGAAATATAAAGAGATGACATCAAAGTATTCTTGCACGAGAAGAAACCAAAGTGGAACAGTCACAAGTTAATCAAGACAATCATAACTTGTGCGCGGAGTAGCTGTCACTGTTTTGGCCATAAAATCTTCATACGAACTCGGATTTAGGTGATTCAAGAGGCCACGGAATCGGGACGAAAAGATCTACAACTTGGTAAAAATAGGCGTGACGCTGTCGCCTTATACGGGCTGACGCCGTCACCCTTTGCCGACAGTAAAATTGCCCATAAAATAATTTCACTTTTTGTAAGCCCCCAACCCTAGGTCCGATTTTAGGGTTTGGGTAGGGGTTTTTCCAGTAGATTAGAAGGCTTGTATCATTACTTTATCATCTTTGATCATTGATTTGATCATTGAAGAGTGTGCAACTTTTGGGAGAACTTTAGGGATAAACCCTAGGTCGAATTTACTGTGTTTTTCAAAGGTTTTCCACCCTTGTTTTATCCATGCTTAATTAAAGATAAGTCTTCCATCAATCATTCAATATGTCTATGTGTTGTTTGATTTTATCTTATGCTTGTCTTTACATTAACATGCTAAGTTAGGTTTTTCTTGTGTTTGGTTAGATGTAATGAAACATAGTTATTGATTATTGGTTGATGGTTGGTTATTAATTGTTGTGGGTGGTTGATATCGATGTTTGGCCTGGAAAAACTGGCTAACCTCCAATTGGTAACATGCTTGAACGTTCTAAGAAATATGAATCGGATGTGTACTACGATTAATTTGGTTGTATTTAATGCATAAGTGATTATTAGTGATTTCATGGTTTGGATACTAAACGTGTCGCCATAGGATGAAGTATGCGCTTATAGAGTTACGGAAGATCGTGCACGACTCTACGAATGGTATTAAGGAATACAACATGTCATCCACACAATTGTAACAAACTAATCAACCGGTAAAAGATAGCTAGGGAGTTAATGAAATCTAAGTAAACACGCTTTTCTCCATATAAGTTTCACAACCTTTTATTTTCTTGTCATTTTATTTTATTTGCATTTGTANTGTTTCGTCAAGGATTCCTTGAGTGGATTCGTCAAGACCATGATAGAATATTTGGATAATAGCTTTTTTGGTTAGACCGTGTCCATAACATTTTTGAAGCATGTTCTTAAGTCGTAACCAGGCTTCGGTTAGACTCTCACATAAGTTTTGAGAAAATTTTCTGATTTCGAGTAAAAGACGTTCAAATAATGAAGGTGGAAAGAATCAGCTTATAAAAGCTCTTCTCATTTGATCCCACGACAGTATTAATGTTTCGTTAAGTTCATTAAACCAGATTTTTGCTTCATCGCATAAGGAGAAAGGAAACAACAAAAGCCTCACAGCTTCACTTTGAGATTCACTGTATTTGAACATGTCGCAGATTGCGAGAAATTCACGGATCTGGTCATGCGGATCGGCCCGCAGATGACAATCGAATTTATTCTTTAGAATCATTTTCAAGTGGGTCCCACTGATAACGAAG
This sequence comes from Artemisia annua, assembly GCA_014162995.1. Taxonomy (NCBI): domain Eukaryota; kingdom Viridiplantae; phylum Streptophyta; class Magnoliopsida; order Asterales; family Asteraceae; genus Artemisia; species Artemisia annua. Next base: position 48,571 of record LBNU01000106.1, read on the forward strand.
TTGTCATCAACATTGGGTCAAACAATGGCAGAACCAGGAGTTGGTGCTACAGTCTTAGTTCTTTCCCATATGGGTTGATCATCAGGATCGAGAATTGTTAAGGGTGGTGAATCGGGTTGCGGTACGATATCTTCATCGAATATTTTTAAAACGACAGTTTTATTAACGATAGGGTGTTCGATAGAAGATTTGAGTGACTCGACTTGAACAAATTCTTTTTGTGACTTTTTAAGTTTACACATTTTCTTTTTCAGATGTTTATTGGGTTAATACAAACTTTAAGCAATTTGCAAAAAGAAACTTTTTATTTTTTATTATTATTTTTTTTATAAAAATGATTAAGTTCTTAAAATGAAAAATGTTTAAAAGAAAAAAAAATTATATTATTATTTTTTATAATAAAGATAGTTAAGTTCTAAAATGAGAAATGTTTAAAAGAAAATAATTTTTTTATATATTTTTATGTTTTTATTTATTTATTTTTTTAATTTTTTTTATAGCTTAATTATTTATTAAAAGGAGAAAAGTGGATAGGAACAGTAAGTTGTTTTCTACAAGAACGTGAGATCCAACAGATCACAAGTACTATGGGATAACTCGAGGAAACGATAACGAGAAAAAAAACGATTCGAAAAGATTTATTATTTTTTTATTCAGATACAAAAGCGCGGCGCACTTGAGTTCAAGTGCGGCGGCTTTCTGGGTTTAGAATTAGAGTGTAGCGCACTTCAGGAAAAGTGCGCCATTTTTCTAGGTTTTATGTTTTTCGGTTTTTATATATTTTCGTAGTTTATAATGGAAAGAAAATAAACAAAAATAAGCACAATAAGCATATAAAACAGAAATGACAAACAAGCAAAAATTAACAACTAACAAAATAGATAACTGATAAAACAAATTATAACGCAAAAAGAGTTTTCGAACAAGCTAATAAGCAAAAGGGAATTCGAAGAACAAAATCACATTAGCAATCTCAGAGCCTCAAATAAGTACTTAAGGCAGTTTATATACAAGGATTTTATGAAGTTTTGAAAATTTTTATTTCTGATTCACAATGTGTGGCGGTTTTTGGTATAAAACCCGCCGTTTTATTAGAGTTTGTAAAAAAATTAAGAAAGTTTCACGACATCGGCGTACTTTGTCAAAAGTACGGCGGCTAAGCATTTTGAATGTAACCGTTTTATTTGAAATTTCCAGAAGTGCGGCGGTCTCAAGGAAAAAGACCGGCGTACTTGCAGACTCAGAAGCAAAATTTTCACATTTTTTTATCGATTAGAAACACGTTTTAAGCAAACAAAAGCACAAAAAAAGCAAACAAACTGATAACAATTAAAACAATTCCCCGGCAGCGTCGCCAAAAACTTTGATGCGTGTCAAAAGCTTTAAATTTATAATGCTAGAACTACCGGTTAATCGACTAAAGACACAACACGGGCAGTGTACCCTTTCGAGTGTAATATGGTCTAAGGTAAGTCCAGGTCGTCCCAAGAGAATTGTAGCTTTCTCAGGGTGTTTACAATGGTGCTAGGGTCAATTCAATTGTCACTTATTAAATTAACCAAATGTGTAAATAACCAAGATTATAACTAAGCAATGAGATGGTTCAAGTAAATGATGAAAGTATGTTTATTTAGGCATGATCACTAAGATATGGAATGTGTTGGAACAATGATTACCACATTATATATCAAATAACACTAGTCACAAATAACGTTAGTCAAAATGTAACAAGTGTTTATATCAATAACTAGCAACTGATCCTTTCGACCTATAGGCGTTGTTATAACCAATATATTACTTGAAATGATAGCACACTGATGACATCAAATAAGTACATTTTATTAGCATCATTTATCCTATGTATATTGCTTCTTTTGTATTATTTTATATGGGAATTGATACTTAATCGCTTACTTCTGTAATTCTCAGTTATAAACAAGCATTTGGTGAAAGTTAGCTATTATGGACGTAAAATGGAGCAAAATGATCAAGATTGGAAAAGTCTGCTGAATTGAAGAGATTAAAGACCATTGCCTAACTTTGAAGCATGCGCCGCATATGATTTTATCATGCGTCGCATATGAAACTTTGGTCAACAAAGAACCAACTTGTTCTACTCCAGATACCCCGCATTACATTTCATACATACGGCGTATCACTCTCAAGACTTCACCAAAAGATTATCCAAGACACAGAAGAATATGCGCCGCATAAGAGATTAAAGATACGCCGCATCTAAAGGCGGTGAAAGAATATTCGTGAATATTATTATCTTGGACCCCACGCGAAGTTACCTTGATACGCCGCATTGGACCAATCCGATGCGCCGTATCGGCCATATACAATCCTTACCGAGAAATCAAGTTGAGATTTGAAGCTTAATGAAGAAATCAAGATTACATGTCGACACTCGAAGATGCTTTTCGTATTTTGGCCGTAAAATCTTCATCCGGACTCCGTTTTAGCCCGTTCAAAAGGCCACGCGAAGAGAAAAAGGAAATCTATCCTTTATGAAGGAGATACGGTGCATAGGATTTTTAGATGCGCCGTATCTAGGTCGGAACAGCTGCAGACTATTTTTGGTAAACCTTGGAGGCTACTCTTGCTTAATCCTATAAATACCAAAGCCCTAGAACGACTTTAGCATCACTTTTATCAGTTGGGGACACCCCAAAAACATCCCTAACACCTCCTCCTTCCATCCTCGAAGATCGATGAAGAACATCTCAATACTTAACTTTGTGTATCATTCGGTTAGCATAATAAATTTGTCTATGGATTTCATATGTTTAATTTTGATGTACAATCTATCTTTTGCTGAGATTATGGGCTAACACCCTTAGGTGTTAGCCCTGTTTATGAAGTTTTATTAGTTTATATGATTGTGTTGATTGATTTACTTTGTTATTGGATTGGGTGCTTGTCGATAAAAACTCGTTTATTGCTTATAACTAGTAGAAGTCTATGTAACTAGGTTATGATCCTTATAACTTTAATTGATGTGACTTAACTTCCTGTAATTATGGTTGCTTTGGTTGAGTTATATGCGTGTTAACCCGAATCTCTATTAGGAATCATTGTTTGGCATAAACAGAACGTGTCTACAACCTAATAGGAATAGTAGCGTGTAATACCAAACTAGGTTAGATGGTTTAAAGCAATAAGTCAGTATTGATACTAGATGAGTCACTATGATCATGTCCTCTTTCCCACCACGATGGTAGGTTATTTAATCGTGACAGGGTTAATAATCGGATTGGCAACTAAACAATTGAATGAATTGAAACAAGTAGACATAAGCATATATAATTAATAGCTTCATAACCCGCCCGATGGGCGGGTACGCTTCATAAAATTTTTTTTCGAATTTTTTTTACGCGTAAAATAAATAATGAATAAGTCAAATATATTGAATGCAATAAATTGAGAATCATAAATATATTGATCATGTATTATACATAAAAATAACAATCATAAGTATCATAATAAATTAATTACATAAGGGTTATTCATATGGGAAATCAGACTTCTTTGTAGACAGCGTTTGTTGTGTAGTTAGCGTATTTGCCATTTTTGTCACAACAAAGAATCTTCGGACCTTTTTTCGTCTTCACCCTTGAAACAACAACATATAGTTGTCCGTGTGAGAAGGTTCGCTCTATACTATTTTTTGACAAAATCTAATTGGACGTAAGTAAATAATTAATAACAACAAATATGTCAAACAAAAATAATGAAAAAAATAAACAGTGTTTCATGTATTCGATAGTAAGGTTTCTTAGTACTACTGTGCCATTGTGAACTACTTTTGGTTTCAGCATTTGGGTTCAAACAAAACTGTATTCTTAGATACTACAACTTTAGATAGATATACTTCAGCTTGATTTGATTTATCAGACATGATGTACATATACCTTAACATTCGTATTTGCAACTACCTGTGCATTTTCCTCGAATCATGCATTAAAATTATTTACACAATTTCTATCCAGTCAAATTATTCAATCAATCATGATGCATGGTAAACAGGCCCGGTTACATGGTTACATGAATTTTAACTTCAACGATACCATTTAACACGTCTTTAACTCTTAACGCATATTACATATGAATACTCAAAGGGATTAAAACTGGGTAAAGCTCTATCCTTTTAGGAGGTTGGTGTGGCCACTTCATGGTTATTAAGCGCAAACACACTTAAATTATATACTCGTAGTTGCTAATGCTTTTTAGTTTTATGGTTGCCCGAATGGATGAGCTAATTCTACGTATTAACTTCGTAAAAATAAAGACATGTATATACACTTATACTTATACTTATGAGTTACAAACTCCGTAATAAAATTAAAAAATTAATCATTGAAACATCACATTTATTCTCTTTTAGAAGATATATAGATATACTTGAGAAAATGCCCATTATTTTGCTTAAGGTGTGTTCAGCTAAGCTTATAGAATGTCTAAGTTTTAGCAAACATTCATTTCTTAGGAGAACTTATACGGACATGATAGAAAACATAACTAAATAGATTATTTCATAATCACAAACAACTTACTACCGAACCCAATACGATTACAATATTTTTGAGCTTAACTAATACCTTGGATGCTATATAGATTATTAAACTTAGATGAGACCAAAATAAAATTACATCCACTTGACAGTTTAATGAACTGGTGCTATAGAAACCAAGTCAACTTTATGCATTTATGTGACTGTTAGTCAAAGTGTGTGTCACTTTTTAAGCATATTGTATGTGACAACTCTGATAGTTACACCAATGGGTTCAGGTTAAAAAACAAACCTGAATAGTAAGTGTAAGAGATGCCATCAATGGCTTATATTTCTTGACTTGGGTAATATGGAAAAGACCAAAAAAATCTGCAAACATTAATAGAAATCTCAATCCTGATATCAGAAACTAATTGTTAATAGATTAGTTGTGTAAAATAAAAACAAAGCCCTTAAATACTCAAAATAGTTGGTTTTTAGAACCTGTGAGGCTGTAACAAAATTGACATAGGCGATATTGCTGTAAACTGTTAGAATAGCTAGCTTTTAGAAATACTCAAGATTAAGCTTAAGAGGTGTTTGGCTAAGCTTATATAAAATCTAAGATCTAGCAAACAACCATTTTTTGGAGAACTTAGAGGGGTGTTTGGCAAGTCACGACGGAGATCCTAACATATTTAGATCATTTTATGAGTTACAACAATACTATACTTCCTACATGTATTAGTTTAATCTACTTATTCAAACTCCATATTACCTACTAATAAGCATCTTGTTGCAATGTGTTTGCACTTCTATTTATCATTAGCATAAGCATAAGCATCCGGCTAGAAGAGCTTCCCCATTGCACATGTAACATTGACAGGTAAAACATGTCTAAGGACTCACTTTAGCCTACCACTTCCAATAGGTACTTACATTTCACTTACAATGCTATTGTAACGCTTTTGAGAAAAAATAACTCCACCTCGATTGCAGCTTTTAATGAAGCATATACTGCTACCTGTAATACAACATCAGATTCTTACTAATGTGATAGTTTTCAATCTAATAAAAATCACGAAAAAAATGATGAGGCGTTCTAGGAGAATATAAGTGCCATTTGAGTTTATGTTTTTTTTTTTTAAGTTTAATGTCTCGTGGCATGATAGATGTCAACAGCGAAACATATAATATTTTATGTATTACCCTCCCGCTATTCAAGATTGATAAAATGTAGCGTACTAATGAAGTCAACAAAAGGTTGTACGGTCTAGATTTGTCTATATTTAGATCATTTTATGCCAATCTATGAAAATAACTATTTTTGCAGTTACGTTGAACACTCTAAGCCTGGTCACAAAAGCATTTTTGTGATAAAGGAACATACCTCCTGACTTGCATCCAATTCATATCCATTCTTTGCAGCCATGGCTTTTACGATCCCTGCATATTCCTGGATTGCAAACATGAAAGTGAGAGGATTGTTTCCAAATAAAAAACCTTTATTAGCTGTTCTTTGAGGCAATTCATAAACATAAGAAAATAGTTATTTTATGTATTACCCTCCCGCTATTCAAGATTGATAAAATGTAGCGTACTAATGAAGTCAACAAAAGGTTGTATGGTCTAGATTTGTATATATTTAGATCATTTTATGCCAATCTATGAAAATAACTATTTTTGCAGCTACGTTGAACACTCTAAGCCTGGCCTCAAAAGCATTTTTGTGCTAAAGGAACATACCTCCTGACTTGCATCCAATTCATATCCATTCTTTGCAGCCATAGCTTTTACGATCCCTACATATTCCTGGATTTCAAACATGAAAGTGAGAGGATTGTTTCCAAGTATAAAAAGTACATCAAATGGACCATGTTTCGGAGTAAATTAATATACATAGCTTGTTAACCTGCTTAAAAAGTAGCATTAGAATGATAAAAGCTACATAATATTGGGTCGTACCTGCTGATGAGGTTCCTTGCAAAAGTGTTTTAAGCTTGTCAATAACTTGTCTTCTTGTAGCATTTTCTTCTGAAACATGTTGCTCCAAGAAACCTTCTAGAACCAAACAGACTTTTGAAAACCCCTTTAGATTCGAGCTTTGACACACCTAGCAACAACACCATTCATTGCACGAACCGATAACACGTGCTTCACAGAATACTGTTAAAAACCATGAAAAATAGTCATTAGATGTACAACTATATTATGTTTTTATAATAAATAATGCAATAACCAAGTTCACGCTATGCCATACACCCATTGTAGCTGATTTTTTTCGTGGAGGAATAACTTCTGGTACTGATGAGATGTCCAACTTGAGATGAGACGGAGGCAGAATCGCAGCCTTTAATAAAAACAAAAGTCATTAAACTTGATATAGAAAAATAAAGAAACATCACAAAAATGACATCATAAACATAAAAAATAAAATAAAAAACCTTTATTAGCTGTTCTTTGAGGCAATTCATCGAACACTTTACGAATTCATCAAACCCATGGTAAATGGAATCAAACATATGACCATTAATCAAATCAAATAAACAAATTACTATAACGATAAAAAGGAAGAAACAGATGGAACCAAAACAATAATGTAAAGTAGTATAGCTATACCAGTAGGAAGCTGCTCCATTGAAATGATTCAATCGCCAATCCAATGTTGAGAGCCCATTCACTACCTTTAAGAGAAAACTAAATAATCAGAAGAATATAAAGACATAAGACATACCAAAGCTCGTTCACCAAGTAGTATGTGTACATGTAAGCGTCAATACGGCCTCTTCCATGATCCTTGAGTCTTGGAGACACTCATTGTGATAACTGAGGAATTGACTCCGCTACATATGTTGTCAGGAGATAGTCTCCATTGATATATCCATAGCCGTCACCATTATCTTCAAACAAAACACCTTCAATTTCACCTGCAGTTATGCATGAAAGAGGCAAGCATTATTATTTTTCAATAACTTAGCTTAAATTATAAAAATGATTGAACACGTTTAAAGATTGAAAAAACCTGGAGATTTGTTATTCAACGTCAGAAAGATCCATACCCGTCGATCCATTAGTGTCTCAATTAAAAAAGGTGGCATGAATGCCGATTCAAACCAAGAAGGCGTACATAAAGAATTTATCTTCATATAAAAGAAATGCTGGAATCAATATGATATAATAAAAGCTGAGATACCTAAGTTTTCCAAAAAGCATTTTCAAGATATAATTAGCATCAAAAAAAGCTTCAACAATGTTTCTCAGCAAGCAAGTACTAAAGGAAATGCATAAATACAGAAAAAAAAAATTGCAATTAGCTTGCATTTTCACTACTGCTGAGGCAAGCTGGAAATGGCTTACCAGATAAGATGGTGTTTTCCATCTACGTCATCTCTATATGCTCTTCAACATGTCCCGATCTTTGTTAACAGACACAAAAACATTGTTTTATTCATTATCTTATTAATTAAAAAAGGATTGAATAAACACTTATTCTATTTTACCACATAGTGTGAATATGGTAACGTTTCAGCATTCACGTCATACTTCTCCCGTCGCTGCAAGTCAGATTCACAGTTTGAAAGTTTCGTGGCTTTTTTCTTTGGATCCTGGAACATGGCACCATCAGTTAAGGCAAACGCCTGAACAGAGTTCAAACTTGAAAGGAATTAATATAGGATAAGAATAGTCATAGTCATAGAAACATTACAATTACTACATAATAAATAACCCTCTAATAACATAATCATCTAAAAATGTTGCCAATGCTATTCGTATCTTTAACATCACAACATGTCCACGCCGCACTTATACATAAGTTAATCAATCAACAAACCCTAAAAATGCAAAAAATTAAACCATGACTCATTATTTTTTCCAGCCATTTTATCAAACGATAGTATGAATCAAGAATACACATTATAAACAACCATTATTTTAAAAAAGAATGTAAAAGATTAACTACCTTCATAAGTGAGCTTAGTAGGAGGCACGTCACCATAAACTCGGATCCAAACACGATGGATGATATAGTCGATCTTTATGTGGGTTTTAGAATTATATTTAATTGAAGATAATGAGATTTTGTTAACTTCTGCTTAATGGTGATTCGATCAAACAAATCGGTGTATGAATCTCCATTGATTATGTATTTTTGGGATTGAAGAAACGATTGTTTATTGATTGGTGTAAGTTTAGCAGTGGTTATGATTTTAGGTTATTGTTTTTTAAGTATGATTTCAGAATATTGTTTGATCGAATATTGGTTGATGGATTGAATATGGTTGTAGATTGAAGTTGTTGCCGTGATTTTGGTTAGCGTTGAATGATAAACTAAACGTGATTGTATAACTGATGGATCTTGTGAATGATTAAAGTGAATGTGTTTTGAATTTTGAATGAATCATTTAGGGAGAAGGCTAATTTTTAGGGGAGTCATTAAGGTTACTAAAATTGTGTGAATTTTGGAAAATGCTTAGTCAAATGCTGCAGTAATTAAGAGATTATATTTTGGTTAATGCATTCGATTTTAAGCATGTATATTTTGTTTTCCAAGCTTTAAACACAAACACTTAAGTGCTCTAGTGGTTGAGTGTTTGTTGTTTGTTGGTTGTTCAAGAGGTCATGGGTTCGAGTCCCATTAGGTGCAAATTTTTTAAAATTATAAGTTCATGCATGAAAAGTGTGTGCCTAGTAGGCAATGACATGGCAATGGGTTGAATATGTGGCAATGAGGTGGCAAATGTTAGAGGTTGATGACGTGTCATGGTTAGCCTATTATATAGTGTAGGATAGATGGATTAGGTTTGGCTAACCCGTTCTTCCTATCTGATCTTTATCTTAGTTGCTTCACGTTATATAATTTAGTTAATTATTTATTTTATCGTATTTAGTTTAGTTAAACACACAAAATCGTGTTAGCCTCTTAGGCTAAAACCCCAAAAACATTTACTTGCTTTCTAGTTAGTTTAGTAATTAGAATACCAATAGATCACTTTAGCTTCGCTCCTAGTGAACGACCCTTGCTTACCTAGAAACTATCTACATTCACCGGGTACACTGCTCGTTAGTCTTTAGAGTCTCTAGGTTAGTTCAGCAAAATATAAATTTAAAACTTGGTTAAAAATTATAGACTATAAAATAACACGTCACACATGAATTCATAAGTGCCCTTTCGGCCAATACACTTAAGAAATTATGTTTCACCAATTCATTAAATAAACAATAAGCATTATTCCAAACACTCCACATCATAGATCACATATAGCCCAAACGAACACAAAACAACTACTCCATATTGAAATTCATGGCAAACATAATATCAAATATAATTTCAGAGACATTCAACATGAATTTAAATATAGAAAATACCAAAGTTTGCAAATGAAGCGTTTACAAGATCAAAAGTACGAAATACCAAGAATTCGCCTAATACCAATATCCAAATAGCAACCAATGATTCCAATAGCCACCCTTAGCTTCTGAGTTGACCCAAGATATGTCACCTATCTTCTGGAAATCGTGGTTGTGGTGGTGCCAAAGGTGTTTGGAACGAGGGTTTGTCAAGCCCTTAGTCACCAAATTCCTTCTTAAGTGAAGTTCTTGGGAAGAGATAATTGTGTAATGATGGGATGATGATATGCTCCGGTTTAGGGGCTATTTATAGGCTTAGGATCACCCTTGGGGACCAAGGGATGGATTTTGATTGGCTAGAGAGTTAATGAGAGTCATAAATATGCATAATTGCTGGACCAGATCTGAAGTACGCCGCTCTTTATGGAAAGTGCGGCGGTTACGTGGCATTTCAGCTATTGAACCAAAAACAAAGTTGTAGATAATTCTCTTAGCTTTCCGTGGCCGAAAAGCAGGAGGTGAAACGGAGTTCGTATGCTCAACTTATGGCCAAAACAGTGGAGGTATGTCGGGAGATCTCTAACTTGAGTTTCATTCTACGTTTAAGCTTTTATCTTTACTTTTAATTCTCCCACGACACCGTCGAGCAATGTTATTAACACCGGCGTACTTCAATACTTTTCTTGGCGCCAAAGGTCATTAATAGAGCTGAAGATCGGCGCACATTTGTGATAAGATCGCCGCTCTTGACGATGCTGACTCAGATATGTATAAGACTTATTACACCCCACGTAACCGGCGTACTAAGATAGGAAGGGCGGCGCTCTTTTATTATTTGGAAGGCATAACTTTGCTCTAGTATCCAAATGGCTTAGATGTGTACATTTTATCTTGGTTCTTGAACTTCTTTCTCGACTAGCTCTGAAATGTATTTTCATGCGATTAGTATCGAAAGTCCTTATAATCCATTAATGTATAAGCATAAAAGCATAGATAACGCATGTGGAAATATGTATAATATGAGCGTTATCAGCGATATATAGTAGGTATCAATTTTTATATGTGTATCAAGGGATACATATATTGTTTGGTCTAACCCATGTAGTCAAGTATCCGAATGGTAAACTAACCATGTTGGATTTCTACATGCGAAATAGTTTGATGCGTTTTGTTTGTGGTTCTTTTTGTAGCAAAAAACACAGCATAGGTAATGCTCTTAGCCCATAGATCCCCATCTTAGAGCAAGGGGAGCACGTTAAAGAATCTAGTTAATCCCGCCTTTTTGATTTGACAAAAGGAGGAGAAAGAAAGCAAAGAGCACAAGCTGATGGTGAAGACAAATGTCAAGCTTCACCAAATTACAAGGCAAGATCAAGACGCAAGCTACATCAACGCTACGTTTTGTAATTTTATTTGTTTTTGGGATTTATTTGTTATCATCAAAAAAGGAGAGATTGTTGGTGCAACATTGACTAAGTCTCTTTTATGTTTTAATGATGATAAATAAAATTTAACAACACATAAAATCACAAACGATAGCCAAAATCCAATCGGTTCCATAATTGGAACTGGCACGCTAGTGATATGCCGGAGCGCCAACAACGTGCTTTATGTTAGGAAACGCTTGCATCTTTAAAATCGGCTTCCCTCTTACCCAAAAAATGTGGCTCTTTCAATACAATTATGAATATGATAATTGAGTTATTAGGAACACTCGAAATGAAGTTTAGACTTATAGAAAAGTAAAAAACAAGTCCTCCCGTTTTTGACAAAATGAAACTCAATTTATTTTACCAAAAATCTTTAGCCAAGGACAAAACTCTTTTTCCAAACCTAGGAAATACTCAAAATAGTTGGTTTTTAGAACCTGTGAGGCTGTGACAACATCGACATAGGCGATATTGCTGTAAACTGTTAGAATAGCTAGCTTTTAGAAATACTCAAGATTAAGCTTAAGGGGTATTTGGCTAAGCTTATATAAAATCTAAGATCTAGCAAACAACCATTTTTTTGAGAACTTAGAGGGGTGTTTGGCAAGTCACGACGGAGATCCTAACATATTTAGATGATTTTATGAGTTACCACAATAATATACTTCCTACATGTATTAGTTTAATCTACTTATTCAAACTCCATATTACCTACTAATAAGCGTCTTGTTGCAATGTGTTTGCACTTCTATTTATCATTAGCATAAGCATAAGCATCCGGCTAGCAGAGCTTCCCCATTGCACATGTAACATTGACAGGTAAAACATGTCTAAGGACTCACTTTAGCCTACCACTTCCAATAGGTACTTACATTTCACTTACAGTGCTATTGTAACGCTTTTGAGAAAAAATAACTCCACCTCGATTGCAGCTTTTAATGAAGCATATACTGCTACCTGCAATACAACATCAGATTCTTACTGATGTGATAGTTTTCAATCTAATAAAAATCACGAAAAAAAAGATGAGGCGTTCTAGGAGAATATAAGTGCCATTTGAGGTCTCTGAATGTTTTTTTTAAGTTTAATGTCTCGTGGCATGATAGATGTCAACAGCGAAACATATAATATTTTATGTATTACCCTCCCGCTATTCAAGATTGATAAAATGTAGCGTACTAATGAAGTCAACAAAAGATTGTATGGTCTAGATTTGTCTATATTTAGATCATTTTATGCCAATCTATGAAAATAACTATTTTTGCAGCTACGTTGAACACTCTAAGCCTGGTCTCAAAAGCATTTTTGTGCTAAAGGAACATACCTCCTGACTTGCATCCAATTCATATCCATTCTTTGCAGCCATGGCTTTTACGATCCCTACATATTCCTGGATTGCAAACATGAAAGTGAGAGGATTGTTTCCAAATAAAAAACCTTTATTAGCTGTTCTTTGAGGCAATTCATAAACATAAGAAAATAGTTTTTTTATGTATTACCCTCCCGCTATTCAAGATTGATAAAATGTAACGTACTAATGAAGTCAACAAAAGGTTGTATGGTCTAGATTTGTTTATATTTAGATCATTTTATGCCAATCTATGAAAATAACTATTTTTGCAGCTACGTTGAACACTCTAAGCCTGGCCTCAAAAGCATTTTTGTGCTAAAGGAACATACCTCCTGACTTGCATCCAATTCATATCCATTCTTTGCAGCCATAGCTTTTACGATCCCTACATATTCCTGGATTTCAAACATGAAAGTGAGAGGATTGTTTCCAAGTATAAAAAGTACATCAAATGGACCATGTTTCGGAGTAAATTAATATACATAGCTTGTTAACCTGCTTAAAAAGTAGCATTAGAATGATAAAAGCTACATAATATTGGGTCGTACCTGCTGATGAGGTTCCTTGCAAAAGTGTTTTAAGCTTGTCAATAACTTGTCTTCTTGTAGCATTTTCTTCTGAAACATGTTGCTCCAAGAAACCTTCTAGAACCAAACAGACTTTTGAAAACCCCTTTAGATTCGAGCTTTGACACACCTAGCAACAACACCATTCATTGCACGAACCGATAACACGTGCTTCACAGAATACTGTTAAAAACCATGAAAAATAGTCATTAGATGTACAACTATATTATGTTTTTATAATAAATAATGCAATAACCAAGTTCACGCTATGCCATACACCCATTGTAGCTGATTTTTTTCGTGGAGGAATAACTTCTGGTACTGATGAGATGTCCAACTTGAGATGAGACGGAGGCAGAATCGCAGCCTTTAATAAAAACAAAAGTCATTAAACTTGATATAGAAAAATAAAGAAACATCACAAAAATGACATCATAAACATAAAAAATAAAATAAAAAACCTTTATTAGCTGTTCTTTGAGGCAATTCATCGAACACTTTACGAATTCATCAAACCCATGGTAAATGGAATCAAACATATGACCATTAATCAAATCAAATAAACAAATTACTATAACGATAAAAAGGAAGAAACAGATGGAACCAAAACAATAATGTAAAGTAGTATAACTATACCAGTAGGAAGCTGCTCCATTGAAATGATTCAATCGCCAATCCAATGTTGAGAGCCCATTCACTACCTTTAAGAGAAAACTAAATGATCAGAAGAATATAAAGACATAAGACATACCAAAGCTCGTTCACCAAGTAGTATGTGTACATGTAAGCGTCAATACGGCCTCTTCCATGATCCTTGAGTCTTGGAGACACTCACTGTGATAACTGAGGAATTGAGCTCCGCTACATATGTTGTCAGGAGATAGTCTCCATTGATATATCCATAGCCGTCACCATTATCTTCAAACAAAACACCTTCAATTTCACCTGCAGTTATGCGTGAAAGAGGCAAGCATTATTATTTTTCAATAACTTAGCTTAAATTATAAAAATGATTGAACACGTTTAAAGATTGAAAAAACCTGGAGATTTGTTATTCAACGTCAGAAAGATCCATACCCGTCGATCCATTAGTGTCTCAACTAAAAAAGGCGGCATGAATGCCGATTCAAACCAAGAAGGCGTACATAAAGAATTTATCTTCATATAAAAGAAATGCTGGAATCAATATGATATAATAAAAGCTGAGATACCTAAGTTTTCCAAAAAGCATTTTCAAGATATAATTAGCATCAAAAAAAAGCTTCAACAATGTTTCTCAGCAAGCAAGTACTAAAGGAAATGCATAAATACAGGAAAAAAAATTGCAATTAGCTTGCATTTTCACTACTGCTGAGGCAAGCTGGAAATGGCTTACCAGATAAGATGGTGTTTTCCATCTACGTCATCTCTATATGCTCTTCAACATGTCCCGATCTTTGTTAACACACACAAAAACATTGTTTTATTCATTATCTTATTAATTAAAAAAGGATTGAACAAACACTTATTCTATTTTACCACATAGTGTGAATATGGTAAAGTTTCAGCATTCACGTCATACTTCTCCCGTCGCTGCAAGTCAGATTCACAGTTTGAAAGTTTCGTGGCTTTTTTATTTGGATCCTGGAACATGGCACCATCAGTTAAGGAAAACGCCTTAACAGAGTTCAAACTTGAAAGGAATTAATATAGGATAAGAATAGTCATAGTCATAGAAACATTACAATTACTACATAATAAATAACCCTCTAATAACATAATCATCTAAAAATGTTGCCAATGCTATTCGTATCTTTAACATCACAACATGTCCACGCCGCACATATACATAAGTTAATCAATCAACAAACCCTAAAAATGCAAAAAATTAAACCATGACTCATTATTTTTTCCAGCCATTTTATCAAACGATAGTATGAATCAAGAATACACATTATAAACAACCAATATTTTAAAAAAAGAATGTAAAAGATTAACTACCTTCATAAGTGAGCTTAATGGAGGCACGTCACCATAAACTCGGATCCAAACACGATGGATGATATAGTCGATCTTTATGTGGGTTTTAGAATTATATTTAATTGAAGATAATGAGATTTTATGAACTTCTGCTTAATGGTGATTCGATCAAACAAATCGGTGTATGAATCTCCATTGATTATGCATTTTTGGGATTGAAGAAACGATTATTTATTGATTGGTGTAAGTTTAGCAGTGGTTATGATTTTAGGTTATTGTTTTTTAAGTATGATTTCATAATATTGTTTGATCGAATATTGGTTGATGGATCGAATATGGTTGTAGATTGAAGTTGTTGCCGTAATTTTTGGTTAGCGTTGAATGATAAACTAAACGTGATTGTATAACTGATGGATCTTGTGAATGATTAAAGTGAATGTGTTTTGAATTTTGAATGAATCATTTAGAGAGAAGGCTGATTTTTAGGGGAGTCATTAAGGTTACTAAAATTGTGTGAATTTTGGAAAATGCTTAGTCAAATGCTGCAGTAATTAAGAGATTATATTTTGGTTAATGCATTCGATTTTAAGCATGTATATTTTGTTTTCAAAGCTTTAAACACAAACACTCAAGTGCTCTAGTGGTTGAGTGTTTGTTGTTTGTTGGTTGTTCAAGAGGTCATGGGTTCGAGTCCCATTAGGTGCAAGTTTTTTAAAAATTATAAGTTCATGCATGAAAAGTGTGTGCCTAGTAGGCAATGACATGGCAATGGGTTGAATATGTGGCAATGAGGTGGCAAATGTTAGAGGTGGATGACGTGTCATGGTTAGCCTATTATATAGTGTAGGATAGATGGATTAGGTTTGGCTAACCCGTTCTTCCTATCTGATCTTTATCTTAGTTGCTTCACGTTATATAATTTAGTTAATTATTTATTTTATCGTATTTAGTTTAATTAAGCACACAAAATCGTGTTAGCCTCTTAGGCTAAAACCCCAAAAACATTTACTTGCTTTCTAGTTAGTTTAGTAATTAGAATACCAATAGATCACTTTAGCTTCGCTCCTAGTGAACGACCCTTGCTTACCTAGAAACTATCTACATTGACCGGGTACACTGCTCGTTAGTCTTTAGAGTCTATAGGTTAGTTCAGCAAAATATAAATTTAAAACTTGGTTAAAAATTATACACTATAAAATAGCACATCACACACGAAGTCATAAGTGTCCTTTCGGCCAATACACTTAAGAAATTATGTTTCACCAATTCATTAAATAAACAATAAGCATTATTCCAAACACTCCACATCATAGATTACATATAGCCCAAACAAACACAAAACAACTACTCCATATTGAAATTCATGGCAAACATAATATCAAATATAATTTCAGAGACATTCAACATGAATTTAAATATAGAAAATACCAAAGTTTGCAAATGAAGAGTTTACAAGATCAAAAGTACGAAATACCAAGAATTCGCCTAATACCAATATCCAAATAGCAACCAATGATTCCAATAGCTACCCTTAGCTTCTGAGTTGACCCAAGATATGTCACCTATCTTCTGGAAATCGTGGTTGTGGTGGTGCCAAAGGTGTTTGGAACGAGGGTTTGTCAAGCCCTTAGTCACCAAATTCCTTCTTCCAAGTGAGGTTCTTGGGAAGAGATAATTGTGTAATGATGGGATGATGATATGCTTCGGTCTAGGGGCTATTTATAGGCTTAGGATCACCCTTGGGGACCAAGGGATGGATTTTGATTGGCTAGAGAGTTAATGAGAGTCATAAATATGCATAATTGCTTGACCAGATCTGAAGTACGCCGCTCTTTATGGAAAGTGCGGCGGTTACGTGGCATTTCAGCTATTGAACCAAAAACAAAGTTGTAGATAATTCTCTTAGCTTTCCGTGGCCGAAAAGCAGGAGGTGAAACGGAGTTCGTATGCTCAACTTATGGCCAAAACAGTGGAGGTATGTCGGGAGATCTCTAACTTGAGTTTCATTCTACGTTTAAGCTTTTATCTTTACTTTTAATTCTCCCACGACACCGTCGAGCAATGTTATTAACACCGGCGTACTTCAATACTTTTCTTGGCGCCAAAGGTCATTAATAGAGCTGAAGATCGGCGCACATTTGTGATAAGATCGCCGCTCTTGACGATGCTGACTCAGATATGTATAAGACTTATTACACCCCACGTAACCGGCGTACTAAGATAGGAAGGGCGGCGCTCTTTTATTATTTGGAAGGCATAACTTTGCTCTAGTATCCAAATGGCTTAGATGTGTACATTTTATCTTGGTTCTTGAACTTCTTTCTCGACTAGCTCTGAAATGTATTTTCATGCGATTAGTATCGAAAGTCCTTATAATCCATTAATGTATAAGCATAAAAGCATAGATAACGCGTGTGGAAATATGTATAATATGAGCGTTATCAGCGATATATAGTAGGTATCAATTTTTATATGTGTATCAAGGGATACATATATTGTTTGGTCTAACCCATGTAGTCAAGTATCCGAATGGTAAACTAACCATGTTGGATTTCTACATGCGAAATAGTTTGATGCGTTTTGTTTGTGGTTCTTTTTGTAGCAAAAAACACAACATATGTAATGCTCTTAGCCCATAGATCCTCATCTTAGAGCAAGGGGAGCACGTTAAAGAATCTAGTTAATCCCGCCTTTTTGATTTGACAAAAGGAGGAGAAAGAAAGCAAAGAGCACAAGCTGATGGTGAAGACAAAGGTCAAGCTTCACCAAATTACAAGGCAAGATCAAGACACAAGCTACATCAATGCTACGTTTTGTAATTTTATTTGTTTTTGGGATTTATTTGTCATCATCAAAAAAGGAGAGATTGTTGGTGCAACATTGACTAAGTCTCTTTTATGTTTTAATGATGATAAATAAACTTTCACAACACATAAAATCACAAACGATAGCCAAATCCAATCGGTTCCATAATTGGAACTGGCACGCTAGTGATATGCCGGAGCGCCAACAACGTGCTTTCTGTTAGGAAACGCTTGCATTTTTAAAATCGGCTTCCCTCTTACCCAAAAAATGTGGCTCTTTCAATACAATTATGAATATGATAATTGAGTTATTAGGAACACTCGAAATGAAGTTTAGACTTATAGAAAAGTAAAAAACAAGTCCTCCCATTTTTGACAAAACGAAACTCAATTTATTTTACCAAAAATCTTTAGCCAAGGACAAAACTCTTTTTCCAAACCTAGGACATTCGTATTTCAATATAACGTCAAACGAAAGTACTCATATGACCATAATTGTGCATACGTCTTCTCTAATTACGAACAGGTTTTACTCCCATATTTGTCAAACAAAGTCAAAGGTCACTTTGGTAAACGCATCCTTTCCTGATACAGGATATGATTTACTAGAGATGCGAAGCACTTAGCTTGTTTGCATCAAGATGATTAGTGATCATGTTAATTAGTTGTTAACCATGGATTAAGTTATATTGGTTAATTGAGTTTGTATTATTTGAAAGTTGATTGTACTTTACATTTTATCACTTTCCAAACAATTAAATGGTTTACAAACTTCCACACTCAAACATTCTATGTCTCCCATATTCTCACATAACCTCATTTACTTCAAATCACTTTTACTTCTCACTAAGCATTCTCTTAGTCATTTGTTTATTATCATCTTTCCAAACAAATGATTAATCACACTTTCTTACATAATCCTTAGACATTCCTTCCCACTTTCCACATGCATTCCCTAATCATATATTGTTATATTTATTTCAAGAAAATGTATCACTTTGATAATCAACACTTCATTACTTTCACATAAACCTTCAGCCTTCACTCTATACAAACTTCTCCAAGCTTAAACACAAAAGTGACAGCTCACATTCTTTTACAAAATGTACTCTCTTGTACTTATTGTTCCACACATTCCCATTTGAATTTCAAATCTCTCTCTCGCACATTTTCACCAAACTTCTCCTACACACTTTTACCCTTTCCTATCATTTAAAATTTGAATTTGAAATGTTAAGTTCCCTTATATCACATCACTATCACTTCATTCTAACTCACCTCCTTATCCTAAGATTCAAATTTAAAATTTAAATTTGATACCTTAGGCTCCCCAGCACATAACCATCATTTCATTATCACACCTTTACAACTCATTTCCAACTTCATCATATTTGAAATTTGAAGTTTAAATCTCGCCCCTTTAACATCTATCCTTTCTCACCAAGGAAAGTATATTCTTTAGAATATTCTCTCTACCTTAAGTCCTTAACCTATGCCAACTCACTTTTACTCAACCATGGTTAGTTATTAACCCTCATCCAACATTCATATTTTCTTCTCAAGTTTGGCATATTCCTTGAAATATTCTTAACCATGCTAACTCATAACCTAACCATAGTTCATTTCTAAACAAGCTTCTCATACACTCAACCCCCTTACACAATATTTGAATTGAAATTCAAATATCTCTTTCCCTCTCATCACCTTGGCATATTCTTGGAATATTCTATTTGTCAATTATCTTACCCAACTTCACACTCAACCTCCAACAACTAGTTTTTGAATTTAAATTTTAAATTTAGGAGTCAAGTTACCCAACATATATTGTCCAATTGTTCATCTCTTTTTCTTTGATATTTTACAGAACTTTGGCACACTGGTCGCATGCTGGCACGTAGGCAGCGCGCTAGTGAGTCTGTAAGGAACCTGCCATTTTTGGTTCTTGGCCTATAAATACCCCTTTTGTATTAAGCATGTCTTACCTCTTGCCTTTCTCATTCTTTCTCTCTGTATTTCTTCTCTCTAAGTCTAAAACACCTCTTGTGTTCTTAATTCTTATTTTATCATCTATTGTAAGAACACATCATTCCGCAAGAGAGATTCACAAGAACTTAATCCACTCTTTTAAATTGTGTTGATGTCTTCTTTTCTATACCCTTTCTATTAGAATTTAGTCTCTAGGATAGGTTAGGTTAAGGCTTGATTCGAACTATGAAAACAATCATTCATTTGTTTACGGGTGTAACAAGACTTGTACCTTTGTGATCAAGCCAAGACCAGATGAAGATCTTGTTGGGGTTTAATACTTTCAAAGGAAGCTCTTAATGGTCTTTGTGATTAAGTTGAATCACGAGTCTTTGTGGGTGGTTTCCGAGGGTGAAATACCGTGGGAGTAGCTCTTCTTTTTTAGCGCCGATCTTAGTGCATATTGGTGAAGTGAAGTTTGAAACGGTTTGTAATCTACCATAAGGATTATAGTAGTTGAATAGTATAGGTGTCGTGGATTCGCAACTAGACGTATGGATGGTCTAAATCCCCTATCCCGAACCAATATATATCGTGGTGTCTCTTTACTTGCTTTATATAGTGTCGTTGTGATTGTGGTTGTAAGTATTGTTGTATAACCAATTGTTGATCTTTGATGCTTGAAGCTGATAAACTTCAAAGAAGCCGAAAATACCGTATTCACCTGTTCCCCTCTAGGTTTCTAGAATGCAGTAAACCGAATCCCTACATCATACATCCCATTGCACCAATCAACCCATTACATGACTCATAAGCTTTTAAAAATACACCCACAAATCATGCCTTTTATCAAAACCTTCTCATTGCATGCATCTACCATGTTTAATTAACCACAAAAACAAAGCTAAGTTATGCAAAAAATAGTATCCAAATAGAACAATAACTCAACAAAATACCATATTGGTCCGAAACACCAACCATTGCTACATAAGAACCGAAAAAGCGATGCTCAAACCTGATAATGATTTGGGTGCAAGCCCACGACTATCACTCCCATTCCAGATATGTATTTGCCAATATCAGTCATTTCATCAGAACCGCTAAATAAAACACATAAAACTCGAGTATCAAACATATTAGATATCAAATATGGTTCATATTCATTTTATCAAATTAAACATAAAAAAACACATATAACTCAACAGCAATGCGAATATGTAAAATTATACCAAACTCGAAGATCACATTCACAATCTGCACCATTGATTCAATCTGTAAAATAATCCGTTGAAACAATCAGAACAATATTTAAATTAACCGGCTGAAATACCTGGAAGGATCAGTAAAACTTAAATTTTACCTCACATTCAAGTTTCAGATTTTCAGCGTTGTTTGTGGTAGCCGGAATAAATTATGTGTATGTGAGCTTTCGTATAAAAAACGAAACATATGAAACACCGATCCTTCTTTAGCAAATGCTTCTCAAATCGATCATAGAAAACAGGTGTACAATATGCAACGAATACGTTCAATCCAAAACAGGTGTCAAACATGCGATTAGGCCACAAATGAAGTGACAGATTAGTGGATAACCCACTAACGAAACCCCGCTAACCCAATTGTTTAATCTTTCACTCGGCGGCTTTGGAACAATGTCGGCTCCCAAAACACTTAAATAAATGTTATATAGTGTAATTGCACATTCTACCAAATAATTAATTTGATACATCTATCATATTTAAAAAGACTTAGTTAAGCTAATCATCTAGTAAATATTTACTCAAAATATCTCATATTTGATCGATAGGTATCAAATTACCACCTTTAATAACAAATGTAGCATCTCATGCTTGAGCTTAATAAAGCTAGATATACGATGTCAGAATCGATTCTCATGTTTAACAAATATGTTTAAAAGTATGCTTAATAATAAGATTTGAACATACGACAAAATTAAAGGTAAATATTTGAAAAAAGAAAGTAAGAAAATACGTGTCAAATAATAAATGAATTAAGCATGTTTCTACTCATGATTTTAGGTCTTCATATGATTTCCTCGTATCATTTATCTGGTTATGATGGAATCCAAGGAGTATCAAAAGTCAAGGAGCTGTGGGGATTCGATAGCGGAAAAAGTCAAATATATGTCAGTGTTAATTTTTCACTTATTCACTGTAAGACGATGTACCCCTTTAACAAGAACCCTAAAGACATGCAAATAAATATTGTGGGTGCCAAGTGTTTCAAGGACATGCAAATAAATGATGTGAGGGTACCATTATGAAAAATAATGCCTTGTAGTCACTTATTTCTTTTTAAAATTGAACTTATAAAAGACCGCATGTTTAGATATTGTATCACCGACAGATTGATTTTTTACCAGCAAAACATACTCTAGACAATGTAAACCACTACAAATTTCTAATTTCTCGCTAGCTAGTCCAAGGTAGTTTAATTTTACCTACTTCTGAGTTTAATCGAAATAGTCTATTAGTTATACAAGTTTCTTGTTCAAACCTCATTATGCATACATAAAAAACTACCAAAGAAATAGTCCAAAAAGGTCGCGGATATACCTCGTAATTTGCGTACGTCTAAATTAGATAGTCGACCTTTCCAATATATTTTTTATATAATAAAACAAAACCCTTAGTGGGTACTTTCGCATTTCGGAAAAAAGAATATTTCTTTATTAGGTAATATTTTATTTATTATTTTTAATTTAAAATTTTAAAAATTTGTTTTGTTGATATACTACACGTTTACAGATCATTTAAAAAGGGTAAGATTTTAAAAAGTGTATAAAGTATTTATAACCGTTAGATTAGATCTGGTCAAGCATATTATTTTTTAATTATTATTTTCGGTCAAAGGGTATAATTGTAAATTGACCCGTTTTATTTTAATCACCCTCAAAATTCAAACGCAAATAGCACTTAAAAGACAAATTTTTAGAAAAAACCGATTTTACCATAATTTTTAAAATTTAATCCTCTTTAATTAAGTATAAATTTTGTTAAAAAATTCGAATTTTTTTTTACATATTAGATGGGTCTTGATTTTCTTGGTTTTTTTGTCATTTTCGGCCCTATTTTTTACCCTAATAAATGTCGAATCGTTAAAAACTTAAAACATGGAAGTTTTTTATTTTGGTTCATTATTTACACAGGTTTTTGAATCAATCAAATCCGATGTCATAAGAGTAAAATATCACACGTGAAAGTTGACGTTTTACTCATATTTGTTGCACACAACGTGTTTGATGAAATGTTTAGCTTAAATTTTTTGTCTTAAAATCGAGTTAAATGCACTAATTTTTGTACAACAATGCACCTTTAGTCATTTTATTAATGTAAGATTCAAAAAGTATATTTTTTAACTGATGAATAATATTAACTGATGAAGCTTATTAACTGATCTTTAAAAAAGACATTTTGTTCATCAGTTACATTGGTTCATCAGTGTCAGGTTCATCAATTTTTTCAGATTCATCAATTTCAGGTTCATCAATTTGATCGAATGTTTGGGTTTATTAATTTTTTCAGGTTTATCAAATTTCAGGTTCATCAATTTTTTCAGGATCATCAATTTCAGGTTCATCAAATTTGATCAAATGTTTGGGTTCATCAAATTGATCACAGTTCTTTTCAGGTTCATCAAATTTCAGGTTCATCAATTTTTTCAGGTTCATCAATTTGATCAAATGTTTGGGTTCATCAATTCTATTTAACAAAACAAACTGATAGTTTTGGTAAACTAAAAATAACATGACCAATTAGTGCATTTAAATGTATTTTTATATGAAAAATCTCTTTTAGTCATTTTATCAAACACTTTGTGTGCACTAAATACGACTAATACGTCATCTTTAACGCGTGATATCTCACTCATATCATATCGGATTTGAGTGATTCAAATTTCTGGGTAAAGAATGGCCAAGAAGCTACAACTTTCGTGTTTTAAGTTTTGCAAAATTCGGCATTTAAACTAGACAAAATTAGAGCCGAAAATGCTAAAATTTTCAAGAAAATTATTACCCAATGAATATGTCAAAAAAAAAGTTTCGAAAAAATTAAAAAGATTTATACCAAATTAAAGAGGATTAAATTTTAAAAATTATGGTGAAATCGGTTTTTTGTAAAAGTTTGTCGTTTGAGCGTTATTTGCGTTTCAAATTTAAGGTGGAATTAAAAAAACGAGTTAAATGACCATTATACCCCTTAACCGAATTTAATAAAAAAAATAGAGGGAATGAGTGGTGGACACTTGTCACATTGAGAGTGGCTTTCTAGCATTTTTAATTTTTTTTACTTTGCAAAGAATGGATCGCAACTCTATACTACACAAATATAAGATAAAAAAAAAAAATATATAAATAAGATGCAACTAACAAAAGGATTAAATTTTTTAAATAATTGTCTTTAATAATAAACAAATATAATTAAAAATCATAAATCAAACAAAACAAAGATTAAATTATTTGTTTTTTAAGAAATAAATATATATCATTCAATTTTTTTTAAAAAAAAAACCCGCGTGTGCGCAGGTAATGTAACTATATAAACATAAAAAGCTTCATATATTCATTCTGTTAAACCGCTACAAATCAAGCTATGATATTAACATGAGAAAGAAGATAAACTAGAATTTTTCCTTATACTACTATTGCCAGTCTTTCGTATACATTTGCAATAAAACATTTAGCTTCATAGTTACTCTGTTTCAAAATCATTATATAAAGAGTGGAGTTATATTAAATACCAAACTTTTCTTACATACCAATGTACTCATCCCAACCATCCATCTAAAAATAAATTAATGGTTAGCATTTAATATTTCACCAATTTTTTATAATTTAAATATTTCTTAAACCGTTAATCGTTAAGCGAAAATAATTACACCATCGCGACGAGCATTTAATTATCTTTCTATAGACGAGCACTTTGATATACTTTCGACAAAAAAAAAAATCGTTTTTTTCACGTTTTTTTTCGTGGCCGAAAAAATCATATATAACATATCATATTTGATATATCATATGTGATTTCTTTCGGCCACGAAAAAAAAAGTGAAAAAAGCGAAAAAAAAAATTGTCGAAAATATATCAAAGTGCCTATCTATAGAAAGATAATTAAATGCTCGTTGTAACGGTATATTTTTTTTGACTTAACGATTAACGGTTTGAAAGATATTAATATTTGAAAAAAAAATGATGAAAGTGGGGTTTTTAAAAGTGAAGATCTTGTTGGGGTTTGATACTTTCAAGGGAAGCTCTTAATGGTCTTTGTGATTAAGTTGAATCACGAGTCTTTGTGGGTGGTTTCCGAGGGTGAAATACCGTGGGAGTAGCTCTTCTTTTTTAGCGCCGATCTTAGTGCATATTGGTGGAGTGAAGTTTGAAACAGTTTGTAATCTACCATAAGGATTATACTAGTTGAATAGTATAGGTGTCGTGGATTCGCAACTAGACGTATGGATGGTCTAAATCTCCTATCCCGAACCAATATATATCGTGGTGTCTCTTTACTTGCTTTATATAGTGTCGTTGTGATTGTAGTTGTAAGTATTGTTGTATAACCACTTGTTGATCTTTGATGCTTGAAGCTGATAAACTTCAAAGAAGCTGAAAATACCGTATTCACCTGTTCCCCTCTAGGGTTCTAGAATGTAGTAAACCGAATCCCTACATCATACATCCCATTGCACCAATCAACCCATTACATGACTCATAAGCTTTTAAAAATACACCCACAAATCATGCCTTTTATCAAAACCTTCTCATTGCATGCGTCTACCATGTTTAATTAACCACAAAAACAAAGCTAAGTTATGCAAAAAATAGTATCCAAATAGAACAATAACTCAACAAAATACCATATTGGTCCGAAACACCAACCATTGCTACATAAGAACCGAAAAAGCGATGCTCAAACCTGATAATGATTTGGGTGCAAGCCCACGACTATCACTCCCATTCAAGATATGTATTTGCCAATATCAGTCATTTCATCAGAACCGCTAAATAAAACACATAAAACTCGAGTATCAAACATATTAGATATCAAATATGGTTCATATTCATTTTATTAAATTAAACATAAAAAACACATATAACTCAACAGCAATGCGAATATGTAAAATTATACCAAACTCAAAGATCACATTTACAATCTGCACCATTGATTCAATCTGTAAAATAATTCGTTGAAACAATCAGAACAATATTTAAATTAACCGGCTGAAATACCTGGAAGGATCAGTAAAACTTAAATTTTACCTCACATTCAAGTTTCAGATTTTCAGCGTTGTTTGTGGTAGCCGGAATAAATTATGTGTATGTGAGCTTTCGTATAAAAAACGAAACATATGAAACACCGATCCTTCTTTAGCAAAAGCTTCTCAAATCGGTCATAGAAAACAGGTGTACAATATGCAACGAATACATTCAATCCAAAACAGGTGTCAAACATGCGATTAGGCCACAAATGAAGTGACAGATTAGTGGATAACCCACTAACGAAACCCGTTAACCCAATTGTTTAATCTTTCACTCGGCGGCTTTGGAAGAATGTCGGCTCCCAAAACACTTAAATAAATGTTATATAGTGTAATTGCACATTCTACCAAATAATTAATTTGATACATCTATCATATTTAAAAAGACTCAGTTAAGTTAATCATCTAGTAAATATTTACTCAAAATATCTCATATTTGATCGATAGGTATCAAATTACCACCTTTAATAACAAATGTAGCATCTCATGCTTGGGCTTAATAAAGCTAGATATATGATGTGAGAATCGATTCTCATGTTTAACAAATATGTTTAAAAGTATGCTTAATAATAAGATTTGAACATACGACAAAATTAAAGGTAAATATTTGAAAAAAGAAAGTAAGAAAATATGTGTCAAATAATAAATGAATTAATCATGTTTCTACTCATGATTTTAGGTCTTCATATGATTTCCTCGTATCATTTAGAGAAAATTACGGCAGAAGACAAAACGAAGAATGTGTTTCACAAAATGCCCATTTACTTTGGGAGTTACAAATTTGGACCTAGATGACGTGCAAGTTCTTACGCGACATCTATATAACGTATGTGGACCAATCGAATGCGAGAAAAAAAAAAAAAAAAAAAAAAAAAAAAAAAAAAAAAAAAAAAAAAAAAAAAAAAAAAAAAAAAAAAAAAAAAANNNGGCTTATACTCTTGTTAAGTTTTTAGTACATGTAAATTAGTTTAGGGCTATAAACCAGTCTAAGTCGTGCTCAAACTCTACGATTTTATAAACTTTCAAAACATACGCTTAAACCACAAGGGACAAAGACGTACAATTCTATGAAATATGAATATCGTTGGGAGATATAAACGTAAATATTCATAAATTAAAAACGGTAACATTTTATAAACCTATAAACGGTATTTTGAAAGTTTATAAGATCGTACATACGTCAAAAGCATATCAATATTGGGCTCGTTTTGTTCGTAATTCAGAGCTCTTCGTAGCGATATTTTTTTCATTAACGAATTTGCTAGATATTTGCTAAATATTTGAAAAATAAAGTTTGTTATATAAGAAAGTTGTAATTATTAAAAAGTTAAAGGGTATTTTTTGTAAGTTTTAAAATTTTGCACATGGAAGAAAGTGAAGAAGTGTAAAAAGTTAATGTCTTGTACAAATATACGCGACGTGTGCTAGGCTTTTTTTTTTTTTTTTTTTTTTTCGCATTCGATTGGTTCACATACGTTATATAGATGTCGCGTAAGAACTTGCACGTCATCTAGGTCCAAATTTGTAACTCCCAAAGTCAATGGGTATTTTGTGAAACACAGTCTTCGTTTTGTGTTATGCCGTAATTTTCGCTATCATTTATCTGGTTATGATGGAATCCAAGGAGTATCAAAAGTCAAGGAGCTGTGGGGATTCGAGAGCGGAAAAAGTCAAATATATGTCAGTGTTAATTTTTCACTTATTCACTGTAAGACGATGTACCCCTTTAACAAGAACCCTAAAGACATGCAAATAAATATTGTGGGTGCCAAGTGTTTCAAGGACATGCAAATAAATGATGTGAGAGTACCATTATGAAAAATAATGCCTTGTAGTCACTTATTTCTTTTTAAAATTGAACTTATAAAAGACCGCATGTTTAGATATTGTATCACCGACAGATTGATTTTTTACTAGCAAAACATACTCTAGAGACAATGTAAACCACTACAAATTTCTAATTTCTCGCTAGCTAGTCCAAGGTAGTTTAATTTTACCTACTTCTGAGTTTAATCGATATAGTCTATTAGTTATACAAGTTTCTTGTTCAAACCTCATTATGCATACATAAAAAACTACAAAAGAAATAGTCAAAAAAGGTCGCGGATATACCTCCTAATTCGCGTACGTCTAAATTAGATAGTCGACCTTTCCAATTCCAATATATTATATAATAAAACAAAACCCTTAGTGGGTACTTTCGTATTTCGGAAAAAAGAATATTTCTTTATTAGGTAATATTTTATTTATTATTTTTTAATTTAAAATTTTAAAAATCTGTATTGTTGATATACTACACGTTTACAGATCATTTAAAAAGGGTAAGATTTTAAAAAGTGTAAAAAGTATTTATAACCGTTAGATTAGATCTGGTCAAGCATATTATTTTTTAATTATTATTTTCGGTCAAAGGGTATAATAGTAAATTGACCCGTTTTATTTTAATCACCCTCAAAATTCAAACGCAAATAGATCTTAAAAGACAAATTTTTAGAAAAAACCGATTTTACCATAATTTTTAAAATTTAATCCTCTTTAATTTGGTATAAATTTTGTTAAAAATTTGGGAATTTTTTTTACATATTAAATGGGTCTTGATTTTCTTGGTTTTTTTTGTCATTTTCGGTCCTATTTTTTACCCTAATAAATGTCGAATCGTTAAAAACTTAAAACATGGAAGTTTTTTTATTTTGGTTCATTCTTTACACAGGTTTTTGAATCAATCAAATCCGATGTCATATGAGTAAAATATCACACGTGAAAGTTGACGTTTTACTCATATTTGTTGCACACAACGTGTTTGATGAAATGTTTAGCTTAGACTTTTTGTCTTAAAATCGAGTTAAATGCACTAATTTTTGTACAAGAATGCACCTTTAGTCATTTTATAAATATAAGATTCAAAAAGTTTTTTTTTTTTTTTTTTTTTT
>LBNU01000106.1:84422-95287 GCA_014162995.1 Artemisia annua
AACAACTACAGTACAAAAGGACGAATTTTCTTTAGTTTCAATGCTAACATTGCATCAATGTTAGAAATTACGTTAACATTATATGTAAGTTGAAGTGAAAATGAGAAGAATAGGTCTTACATTGCAGTCTTGAAAATCCATGGTAAGGGTCTCAAGTTTAGGAAAATTTGACAACTGAAAGATATTGGAAGTTGTTATTGTCATAGGATGGTTCCAAATACCAAATGTCAAATTTAACGTCTTCAAATTCCTAAGCTTTGCAATATCCAATAGTCTCATTTCGTTTGTACTACAACGATCCAATTTTAGAGACTCAAGCAAGGGACAACCAGCAACTAAGCCCCAAACTGTACCACTATGTAAATTGACATCAAACAATTCTAAGTTGTGTAGCTTCGGAAAACCCCTAAAACTTGTCATAGTGGGAAAAGTGCAAGCATGAAGTTCTAGAAATTTCAACTCTTGACGATAGTAAAGTTAGGTTGGCAAAGTAACTGGATCAACATACCAGTTTCGAATTGTGAGCTCCTCAACTCCGACCCGAACCAAAAACAAAAGCCACTCATTAATGTCTTCATAATTGAAATCGTCTTGTCCAAATAGCGTTTTGGGCTCTATGGAAAACACAAACGTTCTTACTCGCCCAATAAGCTGAAGTAAAACCCTCGTAATATGCCTCCCATCAAAGGTATTTGTTAAATAGTACAACAAATCCTCATCAACTATGACATCGGTCAGCAAAGTCCACTTAAACCTCCAGCTTCTGGCTAAACTACTGGACCTTACCGCATCTATTAGTGGNAAGCTGAAGTAAAACCCTCGTAATATGCCTCCCATCAAAGGTATTTGTTAAATAGTACAACAAATCCTCATCAACTATGACATCGGTCAGCAAAGTCCACTTAAACCTCCAGCTTCTGGCTAAACTACTGGACCTTACCGCATCTATTAGTGGCAATCGGTTCATAATATTAGTGGTCACGTTATCTGGCATGTTTGTGATATAATCTTCCATATCAGTGATCACATTGTCTCCAAAAGACATTGTACTGTTGGAATTTTAGTTGGGTCTTTGACTTCTGGAAATGGGTGTCTGGATAAGGGTGTGTGTTATTATGGTCTGTATATGTGTTTGGTTTGTGGGTTACTTGGTTTCGCGCAAAAAATAACTAGCGTATCAGAAACAATAGGCTCAAGGTACTAGAGTGTAGTTCTTAGTTGGTCCCTAAACTATCACTGTCATGGTTGATTTAACCATAGTGTGGTGATAAAAGTAGTTTGCCTATTCTGCCCTTGAGAACATACCAAAACATGAGCGTTGACCTCGACAAAAGTGGTCAAGGGACGCATTCGGCCTCTAATTCCAAACTTTTGGACGCCACACAACGTTTTTAGAAAGTTAGGTGCATGGTGATGTTTTGTGAAAAGTTCAGGGACCAATGAAGTATTTTACTCTTTTTTTTGTAGAGTAACAGATTTATCAGTGATTAATTAATTAATCTATAACTCATTTATAATTCGCAATAATAATTTCAAACAAATGCAATAAAAAAGGGACAAGTTATCCACACCCTCTCATAGGGAGGGTATTCAATGATTGGGTGCATCATTGGCTTGGACCAAACCCCCCTGATATGACAATATAGAGAGAGTATGTATAACACATCCCTAAAAAAATGATTAAACCTCTCCGTACATATTTAGCAATATATAGATAATAAGTTGGTGTTAGGAATTCAATTATTCATATTAAAGACTCGGTCACCCCGAGTATAGTTTAGCATTACGCAGCTCGTAGTATTTATCGTTAGATAGTAGTAAGTTTGTTTAATGTAACACCGTGGAGGACGGACGGGTCTTTACCCACTGTATACCCGATCCACAACCCATGTAGGGGTGTTTGGTATTATGTATAAATACCCTTCCTCACCCATGAGGAAGGGTTGGACCTTCATTTGCAAGCTAATACATTACAAGTTTCTCTCAAGGCTCCCATATCTTTCTCTCTCTAACTTCTCTCTAAAACCTTCACTATTCGATCCATGTTACATCAAAACCATACGTGTTAAACATTAGAGTATCTTACAATTGGTATCAAGAGCCATGGTTACATCCTAGGGATCGTTTGCTCACGGATTTATTCTTGGTTTTGAGGGTTTCATTTGGTTCGAATGGTTTATGTAGAATACACATTAGTTCGATCCCATTTGGTGGTAGTTATTGTGTTTTTGTTGTACTTTTAGGTTTAGAGGTGTTAGAAGTATTTAGTTCTTCATTTGGTTTGGTTAAATCAATCGTTAGTTTGTTGGTTGATGCACTTTAGTAGCTTTTTCTTGCTAGCGATTTCCTCCTCGGTGTTTGATTCATAATAGCAATTTCCTCTTGTTGTGAGTAGCTATTTCCTCATTTGCTATTTTGCGTATAAAGGACAAATCGCTAGATAGTGACACTTTTGTCTGGTGTGGTAGCGATTTGGTCAGGACTGTCGTTTAGTGAAAATAGCGATTTCCTCAACCAACGATTTCCTCACCCAGCGATTTCCTCAACCAACGATTTACTCAATCGACGATTTTCTCAACCAGCGATTTCTTATTCTCAGAAAGTTCCTAGTTTAGCGATTTCCTGGATGGCGATTTCCTGTTTGACGTTATACAAGTTCAGCGATTTGCTAAGGGTTGGGTTTGTAGCGATTTGCTCCATTGGTGAAATTCAGTTTCAGCGATTTGTCTGTGTGGTACTTTGTGATTCTAGCGATTTGCTCACTAGTGATTTCCTTTTAACGACTTGCTCTATCTTAAGAGATCTTTCAGTTTCTTTCGTTGACTTTAGTAAAATCCCGAGAAAGAAACTATTTTTCGGTTTAAGTCGAGAGTTGTAAAATCCCGTTTAAGATCACATCATGACTACTACAGCCACTACTGATGACATTCAAGCTGTCAGGTCCGATACCCGACCTCCTATGCTAGACAGGACTGATTATGAATCATGGTCTCAAAGAATTCGACTTTATTGTCAAGGCAAGGAAAACGGTGAAAACATTTTGAGATCAATTGACGAAGGACCGTTTCAAATGGGTACCACAAGAGATATTCTCTCCACTAGTGAAGAAGGGAACATCACCTACGGAATTGACAGACCACATACCTACAATGATCTTAACGAAGTTGAAAAGAAGCACTATGACGCGGATATTCGAGCTTCCAACATTGTGATACAAGGGCTACCCAAGGATGTCTACAAACTCATTAACTTCAACACAGA
Source organism: Artemisia annua (assembly GCA_014162995.1). Classification (NCBI taxonomy): domain Eukaryota; kingdom Viridiplantae; phylum Streptophyta; class Magnoliopsida; order Asterales; family Asteraceae; genus Artemisia; species Artemisia annua. Next base: position 87,684 of record LBNU01000106.1, read on the forward strand.
AGCCAAAGCTGTTTGGGATAATGTTAAGATGTTGCTAGCTGGTTCCGAACTCACAAAAGAAGATCGTGAGTCTCAGTTGTATGATGAGTTTGAGCATTTCAAGATGAACCCTGGTGAAAACATCACAGATTACTAAGTCAGGTTCCATAAGCTTGTGAATGACATGAAAATGATCCGAATGACAATGCCTAACATCCAACTCAACTCAAAGTTGTTTAACAACATGTCACCTGAATGGGATCGATTTGTCACAACTGTTAAGCTCAACAAGGGACTCAGAAACACTAACTATGAACAGCTCTATGCTTACTTGCAACGACATGAAAAACATGATGTGTATGACCGTCAATTGAGAGAGAAGCTCACCACAACAACAACGAATAATCCTCTTGCATTTATCTCAAGTGTTCATGCACACAACCAACCCCCACTTGATCAAATCAATCACCCTTCTACACAAGCAACACAGAATCATTCACCCATTGGTCAGTCATCCGGTCAATCAGCAACTAGTATCAAACCCACTCAACCTGATTCAGGGTATTCTCACACTGATATGAAGATTGACAATCTCTCCAACCAAGTGTCATTTCTTGTTCAAAAATTCAGAGCAACACTACCTCAAACCAACAACCAACTCAGAACCTTATCTAACTCTCGTAATATGGCTGTTGTGGAAGATGGACGAGTTGTCGTTCAAGGAAGGCAAAATGTCAACCAAAGGAATGGTGTCCGGGGTTATGCTCAGAATAGAATGGGGAATGGTAATCAGGGACAGGGAAGACAACCCAAATGCTATAACTGTGGTGGGTTAGGTCATATTGCAAGGAACTGCACTCAACCAAAACGTCCTCAGAATTCTGACTACTTCAAGGACAAGATGTTATTAATGCAAGCACAAGAGAATGGAGTGCCATCGGATGAGGAGCAGCTGTTGTTTCTTGCAGGAGATGAAGGGAACACATTTGATGCCGATGTGGATGCCCAACCAGTTCAGGACTTAGCTCTCAACGATCCAAACATCTTCCCGGAAGAAGATTGTGATGCTTTCGATTCCGATGTTGATGATGAACCCACTGCACAAATCATCTTCATGGCCAATCTGTCATCTGGAGTCTCATTACCGCAACAATCCGGTCCCTCCAACTCATCCATCATATCTGAGGTACTTAAGTTATATGATACATACAAAAGGTGTGATGAACCGAAGATTCTCAATGAAATATATAAGACTAATGTTACCATGCCAGATGATGCTGAATTGGAAAGCAGCAATGTCACTCCAATTGAGCAAAATGTGGATCACAACAAAGAATCTGATGTATCTTGCAGTAATCTTCAGTTATATCTGATGATAATGTGATGCATGAACAAAGGATTCATGACATAGTACAACAAACAAACGTTGTGGAATTAAATGTTGATGATATGGGAAATAGCAATGTTATCCCATATGAACAACATGTAAGACACAACGTCGAGTCTGTTGTAACAAGTGATGAATCCTCTGTTGAATTTAAAGTGTGTGAATTGGATGAATACACTGCTGTTGTGCCTGATGATACCTTGACCACTAGGATTAATATTCTTAAAGATCAGGTGACCTTCTATCAACAACGTGCAAAGTTTGAGCAAACTGAACGTGAAAAAAAAATGGATTGACAAATGAGTACATATATTACTGTAAGGAACATAAAGGAAGAAGCATTGAGAATGGAAATAAAATCCTTACAAAATTAATTTGATCAAACTGTTAAACAAAAACAGGAGATTCAAAATAGTGTAACTACACTAAAACTTGATTTTCAGAATAAAGAAGCTAAACTCTTAAGTGATTTTTCCAATCTTAAGGCGTTAAAGAACATGTTTGAAAATAAATTGTACACATAAGGCCAAACCATTCAAACTGCTCAAATGATGCAAAAGCACATTAAACTTAGGGATGATCATAGTGATAAGGATTTGGGGGTGCCTAAAACTAATTTCCTTAGGAGCGTTAGTGCGACTCAACCTGCCTTATACGATGCTAATGTTATGCTAAAACCTGATCATGCCCCACCTGATGTGCCATCTAATGAGGAGATTGATGAGATTGAAACTGTTAATAGAGAGAGATTGGAAGCAAAAAATAAAGGATCCAAAGTGCATTAAAAAACGTGTCAATATCAAGCCTCATAACTACTACGAACAGAATCGATTGACTGTTTTTGCACCACAAACTAAGTTAACACCAGAACAAATTTTTTGGCTCTTAGACGTTGAGAAAAGAAAAGCTGAAGAACTTAAGGCCAAAATCCCTCTAAAGTGTGCTACCCCAACGGTGTATCCTCCCAATACACCGATGCACCTAGTTCAGTTAACTCTTCCCACACAATGTAAACTCTTATTAGCTTCTACGTTCTTTATCAAATGTTTTCTGATTTTGATAAAACATGTAAAAACAGAATTACGCCAACGGGAATTACTGAGGGTGAAAGGGGATTTGAACTAACAAAAGAGTGTTATTTAACTTAAGTAATTCCATTTTTTAAACTTGTCAAAGAACACTTTGAGGGCATGCAAAAATCCCTTGAAACTGAAGTAACAGAGATGAAAAAGGTTTTTAATAATGTGGAAAATTAGGGAAAACAAATTGCAATAGATCCTCAATATAGTGAAATTGTGAGGAAAAATGCCCTTATCATGAATGACAATCTGATTGCTTAATGTACTGCACAAGATGTATTTTATACTGCTACTGATTCATCATTAACTGCTTGTCAATTTCATGAAATTCCTGTTGCATTAAAAGTTTTCCAGAATCGTGTTGTTGAGCTTGAGGGGGAGAATTTAAAACTGCATAAAAAAATTCAAAACGATGATCATGATAACATGATCAGGCATTTTTCGAAACTAGAAGTTGATAACCTTAATTTACAATTAAAATATCAGCATCTAGAAGAAAGGATTAGAATCACAAACGGAGACATCTGCGGATGCTCCTGAATTTGATGCATATTTTGAATTAGCCAAACGGGATGAAAAAAATTCAAGCTCACACTAACACGATTCGAAAGTTGAGGGCTCAAATTGGCCAATTGAAATCAAATATGAGTGATGTGAATGATTCCCATAAGCCACAGTCTGTAGATTCTCATAATTTTCAATTTCAAAACATCATCAACAAACTTAAACATGAAAATGAGTGTTTTCAAGCTGAAACTTCAAAAGTCAAACAACATTACAAAGAGTTATATGATTCAATTAAGACCACACGTGACAAAACCAACAATAAAATAACATCTTTATTAAATGAAATTGAGAATCTAAAGACCAGGGTGAAAGGGAAAATGGTAGTCACTGCAAGTGATAATGTTGTTTAAACGGTTTGTGAATGTAAAAAATATGCATGTGATGGCGTGAATATCCCACTTCCCCTTAAGAATAATGAGTTAGTCCATAGTGATTATCTTAGACACCTTAAGGATTGCCTTGACATGCTTCGGGGAACCATTGAAGAGAATATAATGGTGAAACCAGTTGATAACACCATAATTGATGCTTGTTACCTCACCAACCGTTCACAAGAACTCTTAGAATACGCCATTGGTACATGTCCTAAGACCATCAACATGCGAGATAAAGCCATTGTTTCTTCCTCTAAGAATAAGAAAAAGCATGTTACCTTTGATGTAACATTGACAACGTTTGAACGCAACACATCACTTACTAGAAAACAAACAGCCGAACAACAAACTAATGTTCCCGTCATTAATTCTACAGGAGTAAACATTGACACTAAAGCTAGCGGGTCAAAGCCTAGTTGCAATACAAGGAATGATAGGACTTCGCCAACTAAGAGTGATCAAGGGAAGAAAGTAGAAGACCACATTAGGAACAATAAAATTGTCTTGAATGAAACGAATCGTGTTGATTCTAGTATTAGCTATAAGCGTACTGTAATTAATTTGAATTCTGATGCTACTTGTAAGACATGTAATGACTGTTTAATTTCTGGTAATCATGATGCTTGTGTTGTGAACTATTTGAAATCTCCCAAAGTATCCCCTGTTAAATGTACTATAGAACATAACATGAAAAAACGTGTTTGGAAAGCCACAGGAAAGTTATTCACCACTGTAGGATATCAATGGAGACCCACTGGACGAAAGTACACTTTAGGATATCAGTGCCCTTTAACTAAAATGTCTAATCCCAAGTTTGCAAATGTTAAGGAATGGAAGGCCACTGGTAGAACATTTCCTCTAGTGACACAATGCTTTAACATTAGGTCCAGTGCACCCACTAGTAAAGTTGTGCCCAATGATACCACTGAACAGTCAACTTCGGTCTCCACTGAATATGTGTGTGTTAACCAATTGGACCCCAATTCTGCTTAGGGATCCACGTTTTTTAGTTATACATATTTGCTTGGTTTCAAATGCAGGTTGTACAAATCGTCCTTTGGTATTTGGACTCAGGCTGCTCAAAACATATGACTGGGGATCGCTCACGGCTCAGAATTTCGTGAAAAAGTTTATCAAGACTGTCAGATTTGGGAATGATCATTTTGGTGCTATAATGGGGTATGGTGATTATGTGTTTGGTGACAGCGTGATTTCTAGAGTGTACTATGTAGAAGGGCTTGGGCACAATCTCTTTTACGTCAGTCAATTTTGTGACTCTGATCTTGAAGTCGCCTTTAGAAAACACACATGCTTCGTTAGAGAATCGGATGGGCATGAGCTTTTACAGGGTAGTCGTGGCACAAACCTCTACACCATCTCTATCGAAGACATGATGCGGTCATCACCTATTTGCTTATTATCTAAGGCCTCTAAGAACAAATCATGGTTGTGGCATCGTCGTTTGAATCACCTAAACTTCGGTACCATCAATGAGCTTACTCGTAAAGATCTTGTTCGAGGCATGCCCAGGTTGAAATATGAAAAAGATCACTTATGCTCCGCTTGCCAGCTGGGTTAAAGCATGAAACACACTCACAAACCCAAATCTATCAACTCCATTATGGAATTTCTTCACACTCTCCACATGGATTTATGTGGACCTATGAGAGTACAAAGTATTAATGGGAAGAAGTATGTTCTAGTCATTGTTGACGATTACTCTCAGTTTACATGGGTAAAGTTTTTGAGATCTAAAGATGAAACACTTGAGATCATCATGAAACTTATCAAGCAATTGCAAGTTAGGCTCAATAAAACGGTCAGAATCATTCGTACAGACAATGGAACTGAGTTCGTAAACAAGCAACTTACTCAATTTTATGAAAACCTTGGCATCAGTCATCAAAAGAGTATTCCAAGAACACCTCAACAGAATGGAGTTGTCGAAAGGCGAAATCATACACTGGTTGAGGCTGCTCGAACTATGCTGATATTTTCTAAATCTCCAATGTTTCTGTGGGCAGAGGCTATTGCAACAGCTTGCTACACACAAAACCGATCACTGATACACCCTCTTCACATTAAAAATCCTTATGAGCTGGTGCATGATAGAAAACCTGGTCTTTCCTTTCTATGTGTGTTTGGTGCATTATGTTATCCAACAAACGATAATGAAGACTTGGGAAAACTTAAGGCAAAAGCTGATATTGGAATCTTTATTGGTTATGCAGCAGATAGAAAAGGCTACCGAATCTACAACAAAAGAACCCGAAAAATCATGGAAACAATTCATGTCACATTTGATGAGCTGACTGAGCATACGGTTCCTGAACACACAAGTTCTAGACCCGCACGTAACCTTTTGACACCTAGACCAATTAGTTCAGGACTTGTACAGTATCCCACTCCTGCTGCTCCTCATGTACCTCCCACCAGTGAGGAATTAAAGAAACTATTTGAAACAATGTTTGATGAATACTTTGAGCCTCAACAGACTTAAGAGCGTGAACCACCAGCTGCAGACCGTAACTTTAATGTTGCTAATGCTCCTCAAGAAACAAATGATCCATCTGTGTCCATGTCTATTGGTCAGGATGCACCATCATCTAGTTACACTCAACATTCTTCAAATGATCAATCACCTTCTGAACACCAAGGAACAGCAACAGACAATTCTTTTGAAGAAAATCCATTTGCTTCTCCTAATGATGAGCCGTTTGTTAACATCTTTGCTCCTGAACCCTCCAATGAGGCAACCTCTTCAGAAGACTCAAACACGGCTACATCAATTCAATACCCTCAACATCATGAACATCTCAGAAAATGGACAAATGATCATCCAATTGACAACATCATTGGAAATCCCTCACGTCCTGTATCCACACGTAAACAATTTGCAACCGATGCCTTGTGGTGCTTCGTCAATTCCATACTATCTAAAGCTGAACCTAAGGATTTCAAAGATGCATTGACTAAAGAGTCCTGGTTCACTGCAATGCAAGAAGAAATATATGAGTTTGATCGCCTCGATGTATGTGAATTAGTGCCTCCTCCAAATTGTGTTATGATTATAGCTCTCAAGTGGATCTTCAAAGTAAAGCTTGATGAGCGAGGTGATGTACTGAAAAACAAGGCTCGACTAGTAGCCAAAGGATACCGTCAAGAAGAGGGCATAGACTTTGAAGAGTCCTTTGCACCCGTTGCTAGAATTGAGGCCATTAGGATTTTTCTTGCTAATGCAGCCAGTCAAAATATGGTTGTATATCAAATGGACGACAAGACAACATTCTTAAATGGTAACCTGAAGGAGGTGGTCTATGTGAGTCAGCCTGAAGGCTTTGTTGACCCTGAACGTCCAAATCATGTCTATCGCTTGAAGAAAGCACTATATGGACTTAAGCAGGCTCCTAGAGCGTGGTATGACACTTTATCCAAGTTTCTTCTAGCCAACAAGTTCACCAAGGGTGTTGTTGATCCTACACTGTTTACCAGAAAATCCGGTAAACATCTGCTTCATGTTCAAATCTATGTAGATGACATTATCTTTGCCTCTTCTGAACCTATGGAATGTGATCGTTTTGCCAAAGAGATTAACTCCAACTTCCAAATGTCCATGATGGGACAAATGTCATTCTTCTTAGGGCTACAAGTATCTCAAAATCCCAAATGGCATTTTTATCAATCAATCCAAGTACGCTGCTGAAATTTTGAAGAAATTTGGATTTGAATCATGTGACTCAGTTGACACTCCTATGGTCGAAAGATCAAAACTGGATGAGGACACTGTCGGGATCCCAGTCGACCAAACCAAGTACTGCAGCATGATTGGGTCCCTAATGTACCTCACTGCTAGTAGGCCAGATCTTCTATTTGCTGTGTGCATGTGCGCTCGGTATCAATCCAAGCCTACCAAAAAGCATTTGGAAGCGGTCAAGAGACTCTTCAGGTATCTTCAAGGGACTGTCCATATGGGTCTCTGGTACCCTAAAGACACTTCTATGGCCCTCACGGCCTATTCTGACGCAAACCATGCAGGGTGTCAAGATACTCGTCGTGTACTTCATGGGCAGCTCAATTTCTAGGAGATAAGCTAGTTAGTTGGTCATCAAAGAGACAAATGAGTACATCAATCTCCTCCACAGAGGCTGAATACATTGCCATGTCATCATGTTGTGCTCAAATCCTATGGATGAAATCTCAACTATCGGATTATGGCTT
>LBNU01000108.1:5425-25572 GCA_014162995.1 Artemisia annua
AGAGGATGATGTTTCTTTTCCTACAAGAGAGGGACAAGCCACTGGAGTAACAGAAACATTAAGGGCAGTAAAAAAGATCTCGAAAGATGGGTTTAAGATTCGAGTTTTCAAATTTGGCCAGATTTTTGTTTTGTAAAGCATCAAAACAGCGTTTTATCCAAGTTCTTGTAACTACCTTTAATGAAATGAAATTCTTAAGAAGGTTGCACTTTTAACCACTTTTCAAACTTTGAAAATTTCGAAAAATGTACAAAAGTAGATTGAAATTTTTTTGTGAAATTTAAACTTGTTGGTTGTTTGAGTTGTAACACACGTTTTGATGCAAAAGATGTTGATAAAACACAACAAACAGAAGTAACTAACATTTTACAAAAAATAATGATTTAAAAAGGTGTTTGGGAGTTTTGAACAAAAAAAGATTACCCTTTCTTATTGGGCGATTGTACCATTTGTTTAGGTCCCATAACTTGTAACAGTAAGATTTGTAGAAATGAGTGAGAATAGGTTTTGGTTGATTGATCAAATATGAAGAATAAAGTGCAAGAGTTCCTTATCGATATTGAATAACAAACAAGAAAAGGGTTTCTGATGTCCTATTTATGGAGCAGGAGCTAGGCAACTCCTCTTCTCCATTCCTTTCTCTTAAACGTATGGCCCCCCCCCCTTTTACAAGCCCATTGGGACGAGTATTGGCATCATCCTAACATTAATGATTAATTAACTTAGCACTAATTAAATGTTGAATAACGAGACTTGCTTAAACGTTGAAACGTAGAGTTCTAACATCTACTAATTGGAATGACGAGGAAGCGTAGGGGAATGACTATTCATGGAAAGGATAGTCGGTTTTTCTCACAGGATTGTGTAACATCCGGGATTTTTCTGTGAGTTGTTTTATGGTGGCGGTGTAGTTGTGGGAGGGGCGGTGGTGGTGTATCTGGCCGGAAAGTGGCCGGAAGTTCTAGAGAGAGAGAGTTGGTGGGTTGCGGCTGAAAGAGAGAGAGGAGATGTAAAAACCCTAAAATGGGTTATAGTGAGGTATATATAGGTGTAGTTAGGACTTGATGCAAACCCTAGCGCGCCCACGAGGACTAATCTTGCCAACTCTCTTATATTTTTAGTGAAATGTGAACGGGTTTAATAAAACATGTTTTAAACGTTTTCCGAGCTCTCGAGAATATTTCCATTAATCTTAAAATCGTTTTTCCAATCTAATCAAGTATAAACTTCAATATTTTTGTCAAACTCAATATAATTTAATAAATTTAGCAATTTGCGATACGATTCAAGTTTTCTAGGTTGTGCCGGGTTGTTAAATGGATAATACTCACATCGATAAGATATTTCACGGTTTTTAAAACCCAAACAAGTTCAAATAAGCTCAAAAGCCAAGGAAAATCAAAGGTGAAGGTTTTGGCTCGTAAAATAAATTTAGGAAAATTCCCGGATGTTACAGCACATACCCCTAAAAGGAATCGCGCCCTCGCGATTAGGTTCAGGTTATAGGTCGGAATGATGTCGGCAGAAGGTGATGGTACTAAAACAGTTTAAGTCTCAATTACGCAATGTTTCACAATCTTACTAGCGGGTCTCCTTCGAATTCTCAATCTCAATTCTAGGGTAAGGTTCATATTCAGGTGAAAACTTTATTTAGGTAAACATTATTACAAATTCGACCAAAATAACTTTTCAAGTGTTACAAATTTTCTTTGTTGAGAATTCGCGGTTACGTAAGATGACAAAGTTTCAAAAGGTTTTATAAGTTTGTAGAAATCGGGTTTCCAACCGTGGTATAGATAAGATAAATTTCACAAAACAACATTTGACATTTCTCAATAAAAGTTTGATAAGATATGGACCAGAAGAAATTTAATCCTCAAAATAAGAATTTTCGGAAAGAGTGTCATTATGAGTTTCAAAGTTATCGTAAAAACATTTTAAGGAAGAGGTTTAAAAGTAACAACATCAAAGAGGAAGGGTAGCCGAGCAGGTCCACCTATGTTCCTAATCATCACAGGAAAAGCATCTAGTTGCCAAAGCTGAACGGGGTTCAAGGTTTAATATCGGGCGGAGCTCAAAAAGTGTAAGTATCCAACTTGCCCAAACGGTATCCTAACCAAAATTGTTGTACCAACGGTCGAAAAGAAATTCTCAAAACTAAGAGGTATCATGACTTAAACGGTTGCACTCATGACCCAAGATGCTTAAATCAATTCCAACATATATCGAGAAAATTCCTTCTTGTTCACAAGGTGAGTTCGAGTATCAATAATCGTTAAACAGGCTAAGATCTCTTGGTATTCCGGTATAGAAGTCAAGTCACATAAAAGGAACGAGTTGTGAGTATGTGTAGTCTAGAACTCCTAGAAGGCATGGCATCATAAGGGTGCAGGTACATTGGGAATCTAGTTCGACATTTATACTCAAATTAGAGAATCTAATCGCACGGAACGAGTGGGGTAACTTATTAATGATGAAACAACATCAAGGATCGGTAGGCTGTCATTCATAGTTTCAGGTAAAGGGGTGGGATCCACTTCCAGGGTTTGGTTTACTTTGAAAATAAGGAAAATTATCACTTATATAAAATAATAGCACGAAAACACTTTTATGGCCGTAAATGGCTCACCAGGTTATTGTAGAATGCCTCTAAAATAGTTCATGGATCATCTTATGAAATAATAGAGAACGACTTATCATTTATAAAATAATGACAAAACCATGTAAAATACCAAATAAAATAGTTTGCACGAAAGCTTGTAGAGTGATGAATAACGATTTATCATTCATAAAATAATAATAAAATCATAGTTTTAATCAGTGATATATACGCAAGATGTAGATCAGGTAACACATTAACTTGGGAGATGATTCGTAAGACAATGAATAGAGTAATAAGGAAATCATTTGTGACTCATAAAATATTGCAAAAGCGGTAGGTTACTTAGTGATTTAGTAGCAAAACGATTCATCGGGTGGCAGGAAAGTAGTTTTGAGAAGTAATGACAAAATAAATCGTAAGACAACAATAATAACATAGTTTTATTGTTTTGAAATCAAATATGGCTAAATAGCTAATGAGAGAGTAAAACGATTTTACAAAATTGTACTAAATCAGCCAGAATGAATGCGTCATAGTTTACAAGCTTTCATGAAATTGCTCATTGGTTTATGAAATAGTAGTAAAGTAGTGAATCGGTTCATTACTTAATAATGGGAGGGCTTATGCAATGAATTGTAAAACGATTTATTGGGCAGCAATAAAATAATTTAACATTTATAATATAGTAGCAAGCTTTAATTTGTAATATACCATTAGGATAGTAAAACACTTTATTAGAAAGATTTCGATTATTTAAAACGCTTTAGTTTATTAAACTACCTTGTAAAAATATAAAATAGTAATTGACATTAAAAATCTAATTTATTGTTCCTAAAATGGTGATAACATCGAAATCTTAGTTTTCAAAATATAGTAGTAAAACATCTTGTAGGTTGACCGTGAAATGGTCGGTAAAGCAATTGGAAAAGGTTTGTGTGGATTTATGTGTATTGGTAAAAATAATGGAATGTGAAATAATGTAGCAAGAGGGTTTAATTACTTACAGAAAACTTCTATATAAATCGCTTAGGGTAAAGAAATTTAAAGTGAAATAATGGGATGACAAATAGGTTATCATATGTAAAAATAGCATAATAGCACTTGACACTTGATTGAATAATAGTGAGAATATAGTGCTTCATTGAAATATGGGGGTTCGTAAAAATCGAAATAGAAAGGTATTACTTAAGTGGGTAATTAATCGAAATGAGGTGACTTAAAATATTATGGTAAAAATGCGATGAGTTACGAACATAAGTGAGAATGAGATAAGCATGTATGAAATTTAGGTAATGATTTGAAAATATAATATAAAAAAAAACACATTTGTTCATAGAAGTTGGACTCTTTATATCGCGGCTAACATGTCCCATTAGTGGCGACTATTAAAACGAAAGTGTTTGAAAGTAACACATGTTCAAGCTTTGAAAAAGGAGAAACAACGCTAGTGAGTATATTATAATGACGACTTGTGGGTCATGGGCCCACGGTTAAAGTGTAAAGTTTAAATACAGGAAAAGCTGAGTAGGTAAAAATGAAGTAGAATATAAGAGTATTGATATCGGTTTACCGAAAATTAGTACATGCAACTCATAACGAAAAGGGTAAACATATAGATAATGCGTANAACACATGTTCAAGCTTTGAAAAAGGAGAAACAACGCTAGTGAGTATATTATAATGACGACTTGTGGGTCATGGGCCCACGGTTAAAGTGTAAAGTTTAAATACAGGAAAAGCTGAGTAGGTAAAAATGAAGTAGAATATAAGAGTATTGATATCGGTTTACCGAAAATTAGTACATGCAACTCATAACGAAAAGGGTAAACATATAGATAATGCGTAAGTATAACAAATAGGCTTAATATGACATACGACTCCTGTTTTAACCAAATAAAATGAATATAACAAAGTGGATTTAAAAGAGTATATGGCGTGGATCCCTGGTTAAGGTGTAAAGGTGTGGAACGGTTGATGATCATTCAGGGTAAACGGTTAACAATCCATGGGTTGTTCAAAATCCTAACCAACAGAATTCAAATCACCTAAATCAACATCAGCTTCAAAACACGAATCATTTGGGCAAACTCCTAACACGGCCAATACAAGTAACTCCACTTACAAAGTCAAGGCCCATGTTTCCTCATAAATGCTATTATCTCGTCCACAATCTCCAATATCCACTTCATATGATCAAACAATCAAAAATCCATCCCAATCAACGGGTTACTTCCCAAGCAACTAAGGGTGTCGTCCAACTCATTGGTTTATAAGGTGGTGTATACAAGTCTCCTTACAATTGAAGGGGTAGGGGAAAAAGTGAGGGATAAGGCAATACCAAAATGCTCATGTTTTCAAAATTTGCTTTCAAATAGTATTCCCAAACAGTGTTACGAAAACGATATGTTCAAGGTGGTGCATTTTCAAAATCGAGTGCTCAAAAGAATGTACTTCAAATAGCTCTAAATATAGTGTAACAATAGTGTATCCGAAATAGTTTTCAGATTTTATATGCCGATAAGGTTCATCTTTGAAATAGTGAAACAAATGTTGACTTTCAAAATGGTAACCCAAAATAGTTTGTCAAATTAATGTACCCAAGTAACATACCCCTAAAAGAGGTTTCGAGTAGTATATTAATATAACACGTTTTCAAATTAAGAAACCAAAGTTTAACATTTATAATGGTACTTGAAATAGTACGTTAAAATAGCGTACTCAGAATATCGTGGCCAAAATAGTTTTCCTGAAATAACGTCTTCAAAATATCGTATCAATCTGTATATATATAGTTTGAAAATATCGTATCGTCGCTCATCGTTTTATAAAGGTAGTAAAATAGAACACTGGTATCCCCAAAAGGTAAGTAATAGGGTTCGGTATCCTTCCAAAAATAAGGCTCAGGTTGCTTCATAGTTCCTAAGACTCATGCTAGGTCACAATCAGCCTATTGTATGTTTTCTAGGTCTTGACAAGGTTCATTGGTTGTATCATTATGTTACTTCCATCAAAAGATTCATCTTACAAGCGCTATGGTACGGTCATTCTTAGACATCTAATGATCAATCCCAGTTTCTCAATAGAGTGTAAGGTTTCAGGGCAGTGGGGGCTGTAACATACCCCTAAAAAGTTTATGTCGTAACATGACCAAAAACAAATTTCAAAAACCAAACAAGGCCAAGGAGACCATTTCAAAACCACAACGAAATCCAAATTTTACGAATTCAAGAAATCCAATTTCAAACGAAGCCAAAACCAAATATAAATTTTCGATAACTCAAATGCAAAATCACGTGAACTTGATTGATACCATCAATCCTAAAACATACTAGTGTGCCAAACATGATATCGAACGAGTTGAAAATTAGTAGCTCGAATTCAAAGCAAGGACCGATCGGGTTTCACCCGACCGGTGTGAACGAAATCAGATGGTGCCGAACAAAAGTTTCATATACGCGGAAGGTGCAACAACTCATTTCGAAACATTTGCAAAACTTTGCAAAAACTTTGCCATTTTCCAAAAATATAGAAAAAATCATTTCGAAACATAATCCTGTTATAACTAATCCCGGATTGATACAAAATTCATTTCTGAGACGTAGGTGATCAAGCCACGTCCCAACTATCCTTGGTTGATTATAGGTGATCAGTCTACTTTCAACCGAGGATCGATGAATTTAGTTATACTCCGCTTAGTTATACTAGCACCATGTCTCACATTTTAAATCGTTTTGAAAACCATGACGAGTGTTCAACTCGAAATCAACTAATGCAATTACGCAAGGAAATAACATAACTCAGTGATAGGTGCGGTGCATAACGTAAGTATAAACAACACTAATAGCGAATAGTGAAAATGGGCGAGCATCAATCATCAAGTAATAAGGCACATCTCTCATCAAAGATGCAATCAAGTATGGCATCAAATATATCATCAATCATACCATCAATCATATCCTCAATTATAATCACACGCGAGGCATCGGCTTGGCAGGCAGGCACGCCTTGGTCATAGGAAAAATGGTTATAGTCTGGGTTTTGAAAATTACCAGTTCTCTATAACCTGTGGCTCTGATACCATCTGTAACACCCCGAAAACCGAATCAGCGGAAGCTTACAATTCTTGAGGTGCTACTCGATTGTTATCACAACACAAGGTACAAAGAACGGTTTTATATAAACCGTTTTAAAGAAAAGGTATAATTGAAAACATTCAATTTACAATAGTTAAACAATTAGTGCGGAAGCTATAGTTTAAAAAAATAGATTTAACAACCAAGAGACCTCGTATGGTGTCCTCAGGTAATATTTTTGCCTGCTTTAATGAGTTCGTGTATATATGGAAGATTCAGATGGGAGCATTATGTCGAGAACTACGCTCGCTATGGGTCCGTGAGCGGCGTCTTCCGAATTCAAATGCACCATAGCGGGATTTATATACTCTGTATTGGATATAGGTTGTGTTGCTGTTGTCCTTGGTTGTACTGGATGTTTGTATGTGATTCCCGATTATTGTTTGCACTGGATATAAGTAGCAGGGAGAGAGATGGTAGATAGCCGAGGCCTAAGTGAGGTCATTGGCGCAAATATTACGAAAGAAGTTGTGTGATTAGTTATTTGTGAAAGTGTCGGTATATGATTGTTGTGTTGTGACGGATATTTATTAGCCCTAGGTGACGGAGATAAGGTTAGACCGAGCCGTTAGATCCCACAGCCCGAATCACATGCTCAATACTCTAGCTGCTGATTGAGATAGAACTCTGTTGGGGTCATTGAGGGACTGATTTTATAACGTGATATTTGGGTATCCTAATTACAGTATAAGCTTATGGTTTCCAACTGGTGTCGGCAGACGTATTAGAGAAAGTTATAGTCCCATCGATTGACTCCACAAGAGACAAAATAACACACACAGCATACACCTGGAGATATTTAATGGTGCAGTTAAAAAGGATTATTAGCCCACATTGAATGAAATAAAAAAACACACCAGCCGCCAGATTTCACGACTCGGGGACTTGGTGACACGAAACAAATTGGTGAGGGTGCAGTTTTGGGACCATTTTAGACTATAACTTGAAATATTAAACTTATACTAAGCACATAATAAATACAAATAACGAGCCCTAAAAACTAATAAGTATACTATCAATATGAGTGAAGACATGATAAATAATTTTAATAATATCACTAGCAATAAAAATAACAATGAGATACTCTAAACACTATACTTTTGGGGGATATGGAGAGAGACATTAGGTGACACAAAGTACCAAATTTATACTTGTAGGGTTATCATATCACCTAAGCAACACCTATATTTTAAAGCGGAAAGGTTTTATAATCAACATATTCCGACCCTTTAATGTCGAGGGCACATTGGGTGGGTGAAACCTTATTAAAAGGTTACCATATAAACAGTCCCGACAGGAAGTATAAAGTGGACAACACAGTCAACGGAACTATTATATACTCGGACATTAAAAGTTATCTAACTTTTTCTACCATAAGATAGACACCGAACCTTCATCTCCCAATTTGAGCAATCCTAATAAGAGCTCGCGGGTCTAAGTGCTTTTGGGATCGGCGCGTGTATCCCGAAAACGGATCCTACACAATACATTGGGATAGACCATAATTCCCATACACACCCACATTACTCGCTTAGGCTGAACAATCTCCCGGACATGCCATAAGTAGGCAACCATTCAGGATGCACCTATCGCGCTTACGTCGTTGGGCTATCCGAGTTCGCACTCCGCATGACAGTCCCGGTCGGACAATCGCGAGCTTGGAGAACGTTGACTATAACGGAACTCGACATCCAGAGAGCAGAGGTTTTTTGTCACGGCAGGGGAATTGATCCGTAACAAAGACAACAGTACGAGACTTGATTAACATTCTTTGGGAAGCCTGGGATTACATTGGAACCAACAAAACACACAACACCACACACACACAAACAAAAAACAAGCGATGCCTGTGCTCACGACGGCAGTCTGCAAACTCCGAACCCCCGTGGTTACTATATACTTGGACAGGAAAACCAAAAGATCCATTTAACCAAGGTATCCCCAAAATACCAACCATTTGATCAAAACCACTATCAAAACATTTAGAAGAGTTTTCGGGGTAAACGAAATGAAATTATATCAACGGAGTATTATGGGAAAGACTTTGGATTTCGACGTTATCCTAAAGCAGGATATTTTAATAGTATATACCATTAGTTTGGTGCCGGACCCAATCACATTATTAATGGCTATTTTATTTTTGGATTGATGATTTGATGCTCTGGTGCATCTTTGTCTCCCACTTGACTTACCTAAATGCGTTTAGCCTAACATATTACCGTTGTGTGCGAAGGCCTTTATGAGTAATACTAGTTTAGACTTAATTTATGTGATGATCTGCATGTGAGCTGCGGCACAAGTCACAATAAGGTGGAGTTCTCATAGCCACTTTTATAATCTATTTTAAATTTGCTTTTGCAACTACATTGTAGTGAACAATAAATGACTCCTGTCTTCTTCTATGATTCACAATGGTTTGGAATACACTGCTTCTATTTGAGCTTGAAACTTATATTATTGGATACTAAGGCCACTGAAGACTAAGATGGGTGGTAGAAGCAGTAACCATTTCGCCATTGGGATAAGACCACGCAGAATTTTATGATTATAGCCGACTTACTTATCAATAACTTTCCCTCTAATCATTGAGCCATTATATCACTTAATGGAAGCACGAATAAGTTATAATCTAACAGTACACTACTATAGGTATAAATTATACCCCTCCCCCACTTCTGTCTCTACCCAGATAGGGGAGCAAATTGGTGGTGTACTATTTTAGTTGGCTAGTTTGGCCACACTAGCGTAGGGGAGAGACATTTGTATCTAATAGCCGCCAAATGAGGTCGCGTAATAATTGTCAAAGACCCATCATTTACGTAAAACATATAACCCACAAAACCACGATTTCTTACGATGATGAAGCTCTTTTGTTTTTATGAAAACAAAATTTTTTTCTAAATCCCGAGTTCAAACCTTATGAGGAAATAAAAAAATAATAAGGCTGCAAGCTTTAGTGGGGTTTTTGAACATACCCATACGAGTAAGAGGAAGAAGATGTTAAGAGATATGGGGGTGGGTGGCGGCTTGTGGTGGGTTGGTTTCTCAATCCAAAAACCCAAACCAAACGAAAGAAACCCCTAAAATGGTGACCCTTCGCTTTTAAACCCAGGTTAGCAACAACCCCTTGGTCTCCCGACCGCGCCGCAGCACGCGCGTGCGCACCCGCAGCCCGCGGCCGCGCGCCCCCCGCCGCCGGCACGCCCGGCCCCACCCCCGCGGGCCCGCACCCGGGGGCGCCCAGCGGGAGCGCCCGCACCGGCAGGCGCGCGCGCCGCCAACCCAACGCCGCCCCCCCCCCAGGCGGCCACCGCCCCCGCGAACCGGGCGCCCCCGGCGCCCCGCCCACCGGCGGCACGCCCGGCACCGACCCGAATGCCGGGACTGGGTTACAATGGGTGGTTGGGTTTGGGGTCAACGGGGTGGTGTCATGAGGCTTAGTGCAGTGGTATTGTTCCGGCGAATAACCATCGTAGCCCTTTCTTGAGAACTTGGAATATTGTGGATCAATTACTTTACTGTTAACCACTGGTTCCCAACCTTTGTGGTTTGACTTTTAGCATGTTTATCTCAGGTGTTTTACTTGCTCCGTTGCATATATTACTTGGAGGAGCTTTTGGCGAGGGGCATGGCTTGGTCATAGAGACTCCGAAAACCGTTTGGGACAGAGGTAACATGGTTAGATCTTCTTCCAAGAAAGATGAACGTTCAAATCTTCCCTTCCGAAATATAAATCATTTTCTTGTCCAAAATAACCTGTTAACCTGAAAAAAGAATAAAGGCCAACCTCGCATAAAATCGGCGGTATAATCTATAATAGGATATAATGCTTGTGGAATGAATATTTTTGCAGAATTCCTGGAGATTATAAGTTAGAGGATTGACAAAACTTTTTATTTCCGGAAGAAAAACAAAACTTTCAAAAATTGCAGAAAATTATTGTCTGACGCCGTCAGGTTGTAACACCTGACGCCGTCATAAATGATCTGACAGAATTCTCATGTTAAGTTTCCGGAAAAATTCTGGAAAAACTATACCTTACTTCCTGGAATTCCTGCAAAAATATCATTATGACTCGATACAAGCATTTGACTCAAACAAATACTACTATGTATGTTAATTTACATTGTTATGATTCATGTTCATTCGTTCTTATAAACCGATTTAGATTTCCCTTACACTTAGCTTTAAAATAGGAAAAGAAGATATTATTTTTTTACATTCCTACGGCGGTCAGTATTGAGTCTGCGCCGTCGGGTCGGTCATTGTAGGTTCTCGATGGACTAGATTTTACTTCACCGTCACGCTTTAAATTGCTCTGGGCCCGTCACTCTTAAGTTAACACCGTGACTCCTAGCACTCTCATTCTATAACACCTGACGCCGTCAGGGTAAACATCTGTTTTCTTCATAGGGCGCTAGTGAATCACTTCCACTCATGTCAACCGTTGGCGACGCGTCACCCTGGACCTGACCCGACAGATAGGAAATCCAACTTCTTTGAAGGACTTTGATCGTTTTCTTAACTTTTATGCTCCAAAAACGTCCAAGATATGCAATAGTGTTTTTAAACAGAATCTTTCTCAAAAGTAACCTAAAATGACAAAAGGCAACGATTAGGAAAGTATTTGATCATATTTACTAGAATTAGTGGCTAGAATTGACCCCTTAAAACGGTACATCTTCGTCTCATCAATATCCTTACACTTTGAAGATTTGCTGCCTCAACAAATAAGCTTATCAATCAAAAAATAGAGTAGTGTGTGATTTATTATCACAATTATATAAAGTAATTACAACAAGTATGTCATCGATTTTTTGTCCTAAGAATCAGTTAAAAGCACGAAACATATACTTTAGCACGTTTCTTGTTTTCACAAAGTATTTTTTTTTTTTGATATTCTTCTCTATTCTTCTTTAAGTTTTTTCATAGAATATATGCATAAAATGAATAGCTTTGATAAATATCTCTCAGTACTGCATCAGCCCCCCCCCCCCAAAAAAGGAAAAAATTTTAAAAACCCCAAAATTAGGGCTTGGGAGCAGATCAATTACTCTCCACTAGGCGTAAGCACCTAAGAAAACTATTCAAAGAGGCTTTCAAAAGGGTTATGAAGAAGTGTGGATATGATAAAAACGGTTGTTGAATAAGGGGATTTTTTGTGCGAGTTAACATCATGATAAATAACATGCACTATACAATGGTTGACTAATCTCAAGGACTCACTCAATCTAACTAAAAACAAAAAACAAAAAAACTTAAAAAAACAATATAAAGAACGGATGTAAGCCGTATGATTTTCGACTTCTAGTTCACGATTTTTGTATGTTCCTTGATTTTTTGTTTTTTTTTTTACATACATTCTTACCCTACCTATGCCAAAATAATAGATCATGAGGGGCTTCGTCTCCCTACACTGAACTTTACATAACTTTACAATTATATCTAACGATCGAATTACAGACAGATTTAAAAACTGGAGTACTTAAAAATTTAGCACATATGCGGTAATATGTGTTCTTCCCCATTACTCATTAACAGTACTTTACCCATGAGGTCCCAACCGTCCCAAAACATATGTACAAGGCTAGAACTCGGACTTAAGCAACCATGAAGACGAAGATAATTAACCAAAGGGTTTAACAATGTTTCACAAAAGGCACTTAAGGGAGTGCATAACAAGTTTGAGCTAAGCGATTTGGTTACATTTAGTGGGTGTAACAAATTCCACTTTGAGTAAGATGCCAAAGGCGAAACGAAAAGAAGGCTCCGAGGGGTGTCCTAGGGGTAATCGGTACCAAAAAATGGGTACAACGCAAAGGTGTGGAGAAATAACTTGGACCAATGTACCAATGTAATAATAACAAAAAAGGTGTAAAACAAAAGGTTAATCCTAAATGTTTATCATATGTAGTAGATCTAACTACACAAGGTCCTCACTTGTGGATTGTGCAGATGGTCCTACACGCAAGTTCTAAATCAAGCCTACCGGTACACACATCATAGCATTCAAGACTGACTGTGTTTTTTTTTTGTTCCTACCATTCTAGGGGTGAACCTCACATATTTGGGGTGGAAAAATTTTTTAGGGTCTGGTTTTGTGCAGTGCATATAATATTTCCCTATCCATGAGACACCATTAAAACTAAAAGTCTCACTCTAAATATTGGTAAAAAAATTTAATTGGCGCTAAATTGCCCTAACAAAATTTCCTCGGTTTTTATTACAAATACTATCAAAACAAACAAAAATCAAGCGCATTGTATTCGCAAGGTGCTTTCATTTACCCCCCCTTACACTTAAACCGAACATGTACCCAATGTTCAAATAGAAGATGTAAAAGTAAAAAATAAAGAGTGAAATCAAAAATCCTCTAATCCTAGAAGTACAAGAAAGAACACAAGAATCACCACGAACAAGCTCCAAAATGAGTAAAAACCACCCTAAACTAATAGAAACCAAAACAAACCATACACCACAAGTCCTTCAATCCCTAGGGATGTAACCATGGCTCTTGATACCAATTGTAGAACACTAGATAACATCACAAACACGTTCACACTTGTGGTTTTGGTTCGTTGCATATAAGAAAGAAAAGAAAGAAATGTAGAGAGAGAAAGTTAAAGAGAGAAAGATGTGAAGCCTTGGAGAGAAAACCAAAAAAAAGAATATAGATTATGAGAAGGCTTACCCACTCCAAGGATGGAGAGGGTATTTATATGTACATCGGTTTTTGGCACTTGGGCATGCCACTTGGGCTGCGGATCAGGTATACAGTGGGTAAAGACCCGTCCTTCTTCCGCGAACTAATCTACTACTAACCTACGTTTTACTAACTAATATAACTACTACGAGCTAAACAATGCTTAATCATATCTGGGGTGACCGAATCTTTCTCATACAAAAAACGTATTCCTAACAAACACAAATAGAGATTCAACAATAAAAGATGTCTCAAACTAACTAGACATGTCATAATCTCATCCATAACATACACATAATGCTAGTTCATAAAACCAATAAACATAGTAAATCCAAGTACATCGTGCGATAGAGATAACATAAACATTTAGAGTCATAAAACTACTACTGCATCATAGCAATCAATACAAATTTAAACAAATACATAGATGTTGACTTCAATCCTCTTCCATGCATCTCTTTAGATACTTCTTTATTTCCTCATCCACTATATCATCGATTGGTAATCTTTCAGGATTTATAAACGATGATATTTGTTGTTTGGAGATGGGGGCCATGACTCGATCGTAAGATAGATAGAGAGGATTATGAAGATAAGGATAGGTATCCATGAAATACTTGAAGAGACGAGTTAAAAGCATCCCGTAGGGCATCAACTTATCGTTGGTATCCTCGAGTTGCATAATTCGCTTAGCGAAGAAGTATGCAAGATTGTAAGGTGTCCGTGTAAGAATGTAGTAAAGCATGTGAGCAATTGATGCTGGTACATACTCACTTTCATTCATAAGACAGAATACATTCTCACGTAGAATGATTGCCATTGCCTTAAGACAATGACGGAGTTCGGTGAAGAGAATTTTATTTGGGTGAGTGGTGGAGGATGATCCACAAAGGGACTTGATTATTTTATCTTTGGGAGGAATGAGTCTCCGATAAGGACCATGTTCTTCTGGATTTTCGAGAAGAGAGTCAAGATCGGCTACTTCCGAATAGGCACATTGCCCATGATATGGAAGTCCAAGGATTTGACCAAACTGTTTAAGAGATAAAGAAAAGCCATAGTGACCTATGTGATGGATCTAAACACACGCCTTGTGTTAGAGTGATACTTTGAGTAATACTAACAAGCATGCGGAATTTACTTGTTAACACTTAGAAGATTGTATATTGATGTGCGTGGGATTGCGACCACGCAACAGGTTTTACCTCTCAAGGGATCTTGAGAAGCTTGCAATCCCACCAGGCAGTGTACCTGGTCGGTGTAGTATAGTGTAGTGATAAGTACGGGGGATTGATCGTTCTCTCACAGGGAATAGTGTTCGTTAGGATAGAAAAACTACTCTAAAAGGTCTAAAGGTGAAGGAAGATTATTTTTGTATTTTTATATTTTATGGAAAGCAAGTAAAATCTCGGGTATTGGAGGAGTGGGCGGAATTAGTTGCTAGTCAACTAACCCAAAAACTACTATTGCAAGAAAAATAAAATAACTAAACTATTGTGGTTGTGAAAACTTATATGGAGACAAATGTGTTTACTTAGACTTCCTTACTCCCTAACTATCTTTTACCGGTTAATTGGTGTATGTATTACTTGCGTGGATGACGGGTGTATTCCTTAACGATTCATGGGGTGGCATACATATCTCCCCAATTCTATGAGCTCTTATCTCCTCCTACAACTATGCGTACACATAATCATAGGGATTGTAAACAGTGGCTCATGCGTTAAATACTACCTTAATAACCTAGTATGCCTTAGTTACATGTTTCTTAAGACGTTCAAGCATATTATCATATAGGAGTATTGCCAGTTTTCTTAAGCCTAACATTGATGAAACATTCATCCCAACAAAGTAATAACACACCAATCAACCAATAATTAATAGTTAGGTTTCATTAGATCTAAGCAAACACAAGAAAAATCTAGCCTAGCATGTTAATTGAAAGACAAGCATAAGATATAATTAACCAACACATAGACATATTGATTAATTTAAGTGAGGACTTATCTTTAATTGAACATGAAGGTTTCAAGGGTGAAAAACCCTTGAAATTACAGCTAAAACCGTCTTTAGGGTTTTTCCCAAACTTGTACCAAAAGTTCCACACTAATGAATGAAAAATAGGAAAATATATATTGATTTTACATTCTGACGGCGTCAGGTTATGGGTTCTGACGCCGTCAGCTCGCCGTCATTAGGTTTCTCGGATGACCTAGATTTACTTCTGACGCCGTCACTCTTTAAATTGCTCTGGGCCGTCACTCTTTAAGTTAACACCTGACGGCCTACATTCTATAACACCTGACGCCGTCAGGTGTAAACATCTTGTTTTCTTCATAGGGCGTCTAGTGTAATCTGACTTCACTCTTTTGTCAACGTTGGCTGACGGCGTCACCCTGTGACTCTGACGCCGACAGATAGGAAATCCAACTTCTTTTGAGACTTTGTCGTTTTCTTCACTTTTATGCTCCAAAAACGTCCAAATATGCATGTTTTACAGAATTCTTCTCAAAAGTACCTAAAATGACAAAAGGAACGATTTAGGGAAATATTTGATCATATTTACTCGAATTAGGGCTTAAATGACCCCTTAAAACGGGTACACTTTTCGTCTCATCAAATATCCTTACACTTGAGATTTGCTTGTCCTCAAGCAAATAAGCTTTTATTCCAATCAAAATATGAGTTAGGGGTGATTTAACACAAATATAAAAGTAATTACAACAAGTAGTCATTCGACCCTAATCATAATAAGCACGGAAATCATATACTAGCACCTCACAAATAGTGTTTGGATACTCTCATCTCTCAAGTGTCATAGAATTATATCTCATAAATGAAAACGGAAAATATCTCTCAGTACCTGTCATAGCAAATAGATTACCATAGGCTTGGGAGAGGATCAATTACTCCTCCACTAGGCGTAAGCACCTAAGATAAACTATCAAAGAGGGCTTTCAAAAGGGTTATAATGTAAGGTGTAGGGATATGATAAACACGGTTTGGTTGGAATAAGGGTATTTTTTTGGTGGCGAGTTAACTATCATGATAAAATACATGCACTATACAATGTTGCTAAGCCAAGACTCGACTCAATCTTAAGCTAAAAACAAAAAAACAAAAACTTAAAAGAAACATAAAAGAAACGGGATGGTAGTCCGTATGATTTTTCTACTTTTCTTGTTCACATTTTNACTATTCTAACGACTCGAATTAAGATAATTGAAAAACTTGGAGTACTTTTAAAATATTTAGCACATATGCGGGTAATAATGTTGTTCTTCCCCATTACTCCATTACACTAGTACTTTACCCATGAGTCCCAACCGTCCCAAAACAATATGTACAAGGATATGACTCGACTTAGCAACCATGTAATCGATTAGATAATTAACAAAGGGTTTAACAAATGTTGTCACAATAATGCACTAAAGGTGAGTGCATACAAGGTTGGCTAAGGCGATTTGGGTGTACATTTAAGTGGGGTGTAACAAATTCTCACTTTGAGTAAGATGCTCAAAGGTCGAAACGAAAAGATAGGCTCGGAGGGGTGTCCTAGGGGTATCGTGTACCAAAAATGGGTACAACGCAAAGGGTGTGGTAGAATTACTTGACCAATGTAGCCAATGTAATTATAACAAAAACACGGGTGTAAAAACAAAGGGTTAATCCTAATGCCTCTTATCATGTAGTAGATCTAACTACACGAATGTAGTCTCACTTGTGGATTTGAGATGGTCCTAACGCAAGTTCTAGAATCTAAGCGCTACCGGTACACACATCATAGCATCAAAGATGGATGCTTTTCCTACCAATTCTAGGGGTGAACCTCACATATTTGGGGTGGAAAAAATTTTTAGTGGTACCGTTTTGTGCTAGTCATATAATTTCCTATCCATGAGACACTCATTAAGACCAAAGTCTCACTTCTAAATATTGTAAAAAAATTTAAATTGGCGCTAAAATTGCCCTAACAAATATTTCTCTCGGTTTTATTACAAATTACTATCAAACAAACAAAAATCAAGCGCAATTGTATTCTCTAAGGTGCCTTCATTTACCCCCCTTACACTTAAACCGAACATTGTCCCCAATGTTCAAATAGAAGATGTAAAAGTAAATAAAATGAAAGAATGAANTGACTCAGGGACGAGTTAAACCCACGCGTAAAATGCGTCTCTTACCTCTTCTCACTCGATCTACAAGTTTAGAGGTGAATGATGATGGTGGTGGTGTTTTGTGACGGCGGTGGAATAAGAAACGAAGTGGTGGGGTTGTTTTGGAGCGCGTATGGTACAATAATAGATAGAGGGGATGAAGGTGAGTTGTTTTATGGTGGCGGTGTAGTTGTGGGAGGGGCGGTGGTGGTGTATCTGGCCGGAAAGTGGCCGGAAGTTCTAGAGAGAGAGAGTTGGTGGGTTGCGGCTGAAAGAGAGAGAGGAGATGTAAAAACCCTAAAATGGGTTATAGTGAGGTATATATAGGTGTAGTTAGGACTTGATGCAAACCCTAGCGCGCCCACGAGGACTAATCTTGCCAACTCTCTTATATTTTTAGTGAAATGTGAACGGGTTTAATAAAACATGTTTTAAACGTTTTCCGAGCTCTCGAGAATATTTCCATTAATCCTAAAATCGTTTTTCCAATCTAATCAAGTATAAACTTCAATATTTTTGTCAAACTCAATATAATTTAATAAATTTAGCAATTTGCGATACGATTCAAGTTTTCTAGGTTGTGCCGGGTTGTTAAATGGATAATACTCACATTGATAAGATATTTCACGGTTTTTAAAACCCAAACAAGTTCAAATAAGCTCAAAAGCCAAGGAAAATCAAAGGTGAAGGTTTTGGCTCGTAAAATAAATTTAGAAAAATTCCCGGATGTTACACAATCCTTGTAGAAACCGACTATCCTTTCCATGACATAGTCTATTCCCCTACGTCTATCCTCGTCATTCCTATAGTAGACTGTTAGAACCTACGTTTTCAACGTTTAAGTCAAGTCTCGGTTATTTCAACATTTGTAATAGGTTGCTAAGTTAATTAATCATGTAATGTTTATGGATGAGTGCAATACTCGTCCAATGGGCTTTAGGCCCATACGTTTAAGAGAAAGGAAGGAGAAGGGATGTTGCCCTAGCTCCTCTCCTATAAATAGGACATCATGTAAACCCTTTCTCTTGTTGGTTATTTCAATATCATAAGGAAACTCTTGCACTTTTATTCTTCATATTTGATCTAATCAACCAAACTCTATTTCTCATCTCATTTCTATCAAATCTATACTTGTTTTTACAATATGGTGACCTAACAAGTGGTATCAATCGCCAAAAGAAGGTGTAATCTTTGTTTTTGTTTCAAACGTCCCAAAACACCTTTTTAAATCATTATTTTTTTTGTAAAAGCTTGTTACTTTCTTGTTTGTTTCGTGTTTTTATCACATCTTTTTCATCAAAACGTGTGTTACAAACTCAAACAACCAACAAAGTTTCAAAATTTCACAAAAAATTTCAATTCGTACTTTTGTACCATTTTTCGAAATTTTTCAAAGTTTTGAAAAGTGGTTAAAGTTTGCAACTTTCTTTAAGATTTCATCATTTTAAGGTTAGTTGTACAAGAATCTTGGATTAAAAACGTGTTTTTGGATTGCTTTTTACAAAAACAAAAATCTGCCAAATTTTGACAAAGTTTCGAAATCCTTAAACCCCAATCTTTCGAGATCTTTTGTTACTGCTCCTAAGGTGTTTTCGTTGGTTACTCAGTGCTTTTCTCTCTTGTATAAGAAAGAAAACACTTCGACTCGTTGGATATTTTCGTTATTGTATAATCTCGAAATTTTTGTGGATTTTTTTCGAAATCTTTTGATTTTCGAGATCCTTGGAAAACTTTCGAAATCCTTTCATAATTTTCGAGAACTTTACAAATTTCCACTACAGCGAATTTTCTCGAAACTCTGACAAAATTTTCTCGATAAAACCATTTTTTCGAGAAATTTTTACAATTATCGAGATCTTTTGAAATTTTCGAGATCTTTTGGACTTTGACTGTTTTTCGAGATATTCTTCAACAAAGTTTCGAGAAAACACTTGGGATAGTTTTTCAAGGCTTGGCATAACACTTATACCTTCTACAAGATCCATTTACACACAAGTTTTTCATCATGTCTCAACTACCGTACTCAAACTCTCCTTACACTCCACGTCACAGTACCGACCCTCGTCATATACTACACTTTGGTAATGAATCATATCCTCCTATGTTGATTAATGGAAACTACACTACTTGGAAACGACGATTCTTACAATGGGTTGCTGTTCGTCCACACGCTGATCTCATACTAAAATCCATTCTTCAAGGACCATATCTGCATATCAAATGAAATTCATTGCTGACTCCACAGGCTTCATTGAACTACAAACCAAAGACACTTTGACTGGCCATGACCTAGACCAACATGCTGCTGACTACCAAGCAAGTTGGTACATCACTCTAGGTCTTCCAAATTCCATCTACTCTACCTTGGATTTTGAAGCTTGTGCTCATGAAATGTGGAAACATCTTGAAATCATGCATCAGCCACACAAAGACCTACGAATGAATCAGCTTCTACAGTCTTGTCTCCACAGGAAGTTCATGAAAAGCATCCTCCCTGCTCCACAAATCACTCTTCAGAGCTATCTGGAATCGCGACTGACAAATTTGGCTAA
>LBNU01000111.1:11266-40912 GCA_014162995.1 Artemisia annua
CTTACTCGCAGAAATAGAATTTGCTTACTCGCAAGAAACTGACTCCTTACTCGCAAAACAAATATTTGATACTCGCTACTTTTTGTTGATACTCGCAAAACAAAAGAAAAATAGGCAGAGTGACAGCTTGATACTCGCAAAAGAAAAATCCTTACTCGCAAGCGATAAGGAGATAATAAGGCATACTCGCCAAAATTGAACTATACTCGCAAACCAAAGGGTGATACTCGCAGAAACCAAAAAATTGATAGTCGCAAAAAAACGCCCAAATTTCCTTACTCGCAAAACCCTAACAATTCATGTACTGACCAAGTTTTTTTCTTAACCAAACGAGTATCAAACTAGAGTATTACCTATTCTAATGTATTCTAAACCTTTACTACACGAAAAGGTAAACCCAACGAGTACAAAACTACTCCTAACGAGCCTAAACACGAACCCAAACGAGATGAAAACGACCCAAACTAATCTAAAAACAACCTCTAAAATCCCTAGGCGAATGATACCACTTGTTAGGTCACCATGTTATGCATAAACAACCATAGATTCAATAATGAATAAGAAACTAGAAGAGAGAAGAAGACTGTGGAAGGAACTCAAATATGATGTAATGGAAATTGATATTGCATTAGAGAACCAACACCCTCTAATGAGGGCTTACATTAGTTTATATAGGGGAGTCCAAGGGTCACTAGATCCTTCTTACTATTTTTCCTTTTCACCCCTTGGACTTTCCCATGTCATGAAATTACATCACAAACTTTCATAACCAAATGATTAAATACTAGACATAATGATATTAAAGTAACAACCTATTACAAACTAATGACAGACACTTCGTAATACGTGAAACGTGTTCCTAAAAATCCTATATCACTCCTCCCTGTCCCAACATCAAAATGATAAGTAGCCAAAAACTCACGTACCAGCTAATCATACACCTGCTCTTGCAACTGAAACAACCATACCCATTGCGTACCAGTAAAGTCATCGGTTTGGAAGCTCTCGAGGAAAGACCCATCGAGTCCACTAGCAGCCAGGAAATCCCGATCGATGATGGCACCATGGTCGATAGGGGTGTGCACGGTTCGGTTTGGGTCGGTTTTTGGCTAGAACCGAAACCGAACCGACATGTTCGGTTTTTGTAGAACCCTAAACCGAAACCATTCGGTTTTTGGTGGTTCGGCTTTTTTGGTTTATTATCGGTTTCGGTTCAGTTTTCCGGTTTTTTCTGGATCGCTTACTCATTTCCTGGAACAAAGCAAGAAAGAACGAGGGAGGTTAAAAGCTAGTTTGAAGGCAACGAGTTGCATCAGACAGGTCTGACGCCGTCACGCCTAACGGGCTGACACCGTCAGCCTATGCAATATTCAAATCCGAGATTACGAGGGAAAAATCAAGTTTGAAACTTATAGATCCTTGACCCTGATGCGTGGGTTTTGCAACCTTCGCAATTAGGTTTTACCTCTCAAGGGATCTAGAGAAGCTTACAACCCCCACCAGGCAGTGTACCTGACCGATGTAGTATAGTGAAGTGGCAAGTATAGGGGGATTGATTGTTCTCTCGGGGAATAGTGTTGTTAGGATTGAAAACTACTCTAATTTAGGTCTAAGGGTTGAGAATAATTTTTTTTTTGTATTTTTTATATTTTATAAAAGCAAGTAAAATCTCGGGTATTTGGAAGAGTGGGCGGAATTAGTTGCTAGTCAACTAACCCAAATAACTACTTATGCAAATAAAATAAAATAACAAGAAAAAGTAAATGGTTGTGAAACTTATATGAGAGAAAAATGTGTTTACTTAGATTTCCTTACTCCCTAGCTATCTTTTACCGGTTAATTGGTTTGTTGTAATTGTGTGGATGACGGGTTGTATTCCTTTAAACCATTCGTAGGGCCGTGTACGATCTTCCCTAACTCTATAAGCTCCTACTTCACTCCTATGTCGAGCCGACTAAAAGCTCCTAACATGGGATCACTAGAATTCGCTTATGCATTAAATACAACCATATAATCGTAGTACACATCCGATTCATGTTTCTTAAGACGTTCAAGCAAGTTACCGTATAGGAGGTTAGCCAGTTTTCTTAAGCCTAACATCGACTTCACCCACCCACAACAATCACAAACAAACCAACAACATGTAATCAATAGCTAGGTTTCATTAGATCCAAGCAAACACAAGAAAAACCTAGCCTAGCATGTTAAAGTAAAGACAAGCATAAGATATAATCAAACAACACATAGACATATTGATTGATTTGAAAGGAGACTTATCTTTAATTGAACATCAAGGTCTCAAGGGTGAAAAACCCCTGAAAATACAGTGTTTTACGAACTAGGGTTTATCCCTAAAGTTCTCCCAAAAGTTGCACACCTAATGAATGAAAATTAGAAAAATATATATAGATTTTACAATCTGACGGCGTCACGTTTTAGAGTGTGACGCCGTCACCTCGCCGCCAAAACTCTCTCGGATTGCTCAGATCTACTCTTGACGCCGTCCCCCTTTAAATGTCTCTGGGCCGTCTCCCTTTGAGCTATAACGTGACGGCCTACTCCCATTTACACGTGACGCCGTCACGTGTAATTCTTCCAAAATCTTTCTGGGGCGTCTAGTGTAAAAATCATCCACCTCTTTGTCAAAGCGTGACGCCATCACCTCGTAAAGAGTGACGTCGTCAGGTATTGTTTTCAGCTTGGTTTTGAGACTTTGTCATTTTCTTCACTTTTATGCTCCAAAAACGTCCAAAATGCTTCCTTTTCCAAATTTCCTCTCCAAAGTACCTAAAATGACAAAAGGAACGATTTAAGGCAATAATTGATCAAATAATTACGGATTAGGGCTTAAATGACCCCCTAAAAGCGTAACACTTTTCGCCTAATCAAATACCCTTACACTTGAGATTTGCTTGTCCTCAAGCAAATGCGATTTTATTCCAATCAAAATATGAGCTAGGGGTCATTTAACACTAATATAAAAGTAATTACAACAAATAGTTATTCCACCCTAGTCATAACTAGCACGAAAATCATACACTAGCACCTCACAAATAGTGTTTGGATACTCTCATCTCTCGGGGGTTATAAACCTATATAACTAAATGGAAATGGAAGAAATATCACTCACTACCTGCCATAGCAAATAGATTACCATAAGCTTGGGAAAGGATCAAAAACCTCCTCCACTAGGCGTAAGCACCTAAGATAAACTATCAAAGAGGGATTTTCAAGGGTTGTAACGTTAGGTGTAGGGATATTATAAACACGGTTTTGTTGGAATAAAGGGTATTTTTAGTGGTGGCATTTTAATTATCTTGATCAAATACATGCACAATGCGGCGTTGCTAAGCCAAGACTCGACTCGACTTAAGCTAAAAAGAAAATAACAGAATCGTAAATTAAGATAAAATGAAACGGGATGGTACTCCTTATGTTTTTTTCTACTTTTCTTTTTTTAATTTTTTTTTCGTTTTTCTTGTTTTTTTTTTGATTCTTTTTTATACAGTCTTACCCTACCATCCAAAATAATACATCATAGGGGCCTCGGTTCTCTCCTTACACTTGAACTTTTACATACTTTGCAATAAACTATTCTAATGACTCGAATTAAGATAATTGAAAAACTTGGAGTACTTTGAAATATTAACGCACATACGGGGGTAATAATTGACTTCTTCCCCATTACTCCATTACATTAGTACTTTACCCATGAGCCCCAATTGTCCCAAAACAATATGTACAAGGATATGACTCGACTTAGCAACCATGTAATCAATAAGACAATTAACTAAGGGTTTAAACAAATATTGTCACAATAATGCACTAAAGATGAGTGCATACAAGGTAGGCTAAAGCGATTTGGGTGTACATTTGGGGTGGATTGTAAAAAATTCTTCCTTTAAGTAAGATGCTTAAAGTTAGAAACGAAAGATAGGCTCTGAGGTGTGTACTAGGGGTATCGTGTACTAAAAATGAGTACAACGCTAAGGTGTGGGAGAATTACTTGACCAATGAAGTCAATGTAATTATAATACGGGTGTAAAACATGGGTTATCCTAATGCCTCTTATCATGTAGTAAATCTAACTACACGAATTTAGTCTCACTTGTAGATTTAGGATGGTCACTAACGTAAGTTCTAGAATCTATAAACTAGCGGTACACACAGAAGCACAAAAAATGAATGCGTTTCCTAACAATTCTAGGGGTGAACCTCACATATTTAGGAGAAATTGTTTGAGTGGTACGGTTTTTTGTGCTAGTCGTACAATTCCCTATCCATGAGACGCTTATTATGCCTAAAGTTTCACTCCTATATGTTGTAAAAAATTTTAAATTTGGCGCTAAAATTGCCCTAACAAATATTTCTCTCAGTTTTATTACACATCTACCATTAACCAAAACAAAAATCAAGCATAATAGCATTTTCTAAGATGTCTTCATTTACCCCCTTACACTTAAACCGAACATTGTCCCCAATGTTCACATAAAAGATGTAAAAGTAGAGAAAATGAAAGAATAAAACAAATACTCCCCTGATTCGTTTGATGTGGATCGTGTGGTAACATGGTTAGATCTTCTTCCAAGATGATGTAAAAGCTCCAAGAGCAAAGCAACGCCAAAAGCTTGATGTCATGAACTTGATTCCATGTTCATCTTCTTGTCCAATGTAAACTGTTAAACCTGAGAAAACAATCTAGGCAAACCCTGCGTAAAATCGGCGGCAAAATCTATATAAGGATATAATGCTTGTGGAATGAAAGTTTTGCAGATTCCTGGAATTAAAGATGCAGTAATTTTTATAATCCGGCAGAAAAACTAAATTTTAAAAACTTTTTTCTGGAATCAGTACCTGACGCCATCAGCTTTTAAAGGCTGACTCCGTCAGAATTGATCTGACAGAATTCTTATGTTTAGTTTTCGGAAAATTTCTGGAAAAACAATTACCTTAATTCCTGGAATCCTGCAAAATTTCATTATGACTCGATACAAGCATTTGACTCAAACAAATACTAATATGTATGTTCATTTTATATTGCTACAATTCATGTCCAATTCGTTCTTATAAACAAATTTAGATTTCCCTTACACTTATTTTGCATATGTAGTTAAGACGAAGTTAAAAACAAAATAAAACATTTTCACAATTTAATTTGAAACATGAATTATTAGAGATAAAAATAAAACATACATACGGAAACAAATAAAATCAAATAAACAAACAAACAAAACAAATAAAGGTTGGGTTGCCTCCCAAGAAGCGCTTTTCTTTATTAACGAGTCTTGTAGCTAGACTCAAAGTCCTTCTATCATGTGACTTCATCGTGTGATATGACATACCCCTGGTAGAGATAATCCTTGCCATCATGGGGGTAGTGTTTTAGCCATTCTACATTTGCAGTCCCCTCTCATCCTCTTTTGCTGCTCAAGGTTACCATCCCATCCCATCCTCAGTTTTTGATTGTGAATGGTCCATACCACCAGGGACTTGGTTTGTCGGGGGGTACTTTTATTTCTGAATGTTGCAGGAGCACTAAGTCCCCTTCTGTAAAACTTTATAGGGTTCTTGTCCTGCTCATCATCCAGACATATTGATTGATTTGGAAGAAGACTTATCTTTAATTAAGCATCAAGGTCTCAAGGGTGAAAAACCCCTGAAAATACAGTAAAATATGAGCTAGGGTTTATCCCTAGGGTTCTCCCAAAAGTTGCACACTAATGAATGAAAATTAGACGAATATATATAGATTTTACAATCTGACGGCGTTACGTTATAGAGTGTGATGCCGTCACCTCGCCGCCAAAACTCTTCTCGGATTGCTCAGATCCACTTCTGACGCCGTCCCTCTTTAAAATCTTCTGGGCCGTCTCACTTTGTGCTAAAACGTGACGACCTACATCCATTTACACGTGACGCCGTCACGTGTTAAATCTCCAAAATCTTTTTGGGGCGTCTAGTGCAAAAAATCATCCACCTTGTTGTCAAAGAGTGACGTCGTCACCTGGTAAAGCGTGACGCCGTCAGGTACTATTTCCAGCATATTTTGAGACTTTGTCGTTTTCTTCACTTTTATGCTCCAAAAACGTCCAAAATGCTTCCTTTTCTAGATTTCCTCTCCAAAGTACCTGAAATGACAAAAGGAACGATTTAAGGCAATATTTGATCAAATAATTACGGATTAGGGCTTAAATGACCCCCTAAAAGCGTAACACTTTTCGCCTCATCAAATACCCTTACACTTGAGATTTGCTTGTCCTCAAGCAAATGCGCTTTTATTCCAATCAAAATATGAGCTAGAGGTCATTTAACACTAATATAAAAGTAATTACAACAAATTGTTATTCCACCCTAGTTATAGCAAGCACGGAAATCATACACTAGCACCTTTCAAATAGTGTTTGGATACTCTCATCTCTTGGGTGTTATAAACCTATATAACTAAATGGAAATGGAAGAAATATCACTCACTACCTGTCATAGCAAATAGATTACCATAGGCTTGGGAAAGGATCAAAAACCTCCTTCACTAGGCGTAAGCACCTAAGATAAACTATCAAAGAGGGCTTTTCAAGGGTTGTAATGTTAGGTGTAGGGATATGATAAACACGGTTTGGTTGGAATAAAGGGTATTTTTAGTGGTGGCGAGTTAATTATCCTGACCAAAAACATGCACAAAGTGGTGTTGCTAAGCCAAGACTCGACTCGACTTAAGCTAATAAGAAAATAACAAAAACATAAATAAAGATAAAATGAAATGGGATGGTAGTCCGTGTGTTTTTTTCTACTTTTCTTTTTTCAATTTTTTTTCGTTTTTCTTGTTTTTTCGATTTTTTTTCATGCACTCTTGCCCTACCATCCAAAATAATATATTATAGGGGCCTTGGTTCTCCCCTTACACTTGAACTTTTACATACTTTACAATTAACTATTCTAATGACTCGAATTAAGATAATTGAAAAACTTGGAGTACTTTAAAATATTAACGCACATATGGGGGTAATAATTGACTTCTTCCCCATTACTCCATTACATTAGTACTTTACCCATGAGTCCCAATCGTCCCAAAACAATATGTACAAGGATATGACTCGACTTAGCAACCATGTAATCAATTAGACAATTAACTAAGGGTTTAAACAAATGTTGTAACAATAATGCACTAAAGATGAGTGCATACAATGTAGGCTAAGGCGATTTGGGTGTGCATTTGGGGTGGATTGTAAACAAATTCTTCATTTAGGTAAAATGCTTAAAGTTAGAAACGAAAAGATAGGCTCTGAGGGGTGTACTAGGGGTATCGTGTACTAAAAATGAGTACAACGCTAAGGGTGTGGGAGAATTACTTGACCAATGAAGTCAATGTAATTATAATACGGGTATTAAACAAGGGTTATCCTAATGCCTCTTATCATGTAGTAAATCTAACTACACGAATGTAGTCTCCCTTGTGGATTTGGGATGGTCACTAACGCAAGTTCTAGAATCTATAAGCTACCGATACACACACAAGCATAAAAAATGAACGCTTTTCCTAACAATTCTAGGGGTGAACCTCACATATTTGGGGGAAAATTTTTGAGTGGTACGGTTTTTGTGCTAGTCATACAATTCCCTATCCATGAGACGCTTATTACGCCTAAAGTTTCACTCCTATATGTTGTAAAAAATTTTAAATTTGGCGCTAAAATTGCCCTAACAAATATTTCTCTCGGTTTTATTACACATCTACCATTAAACAAAACAAAAATCAAGCGTAATAGCATTTTCTAAGGTGTCTTCATTTACCCCCTTACACTTAAACCGAACATTGTCCCCAATGTTCACTTAAAAGATGGAAAAGTAGAAAATGAAAGAATGAAACAAATACTCCCCTGATTCGTTTGATGTGGATAGTGTGGTAACTTGGTTAGATCTTCTTCCAAGATGATGTAAAAGCTCCAAGATCAAAGCGATGCCAAAAGCTTGATGTCATGAACTTGATTCCATGTTCATCTTCTTGTCCAATGTAACCTGTTAAACCTGAGAAAATAATCTAGGGAAACCTTGCGTAAAATCGGCGGCAGAATCTATATAAGGATATAATGCTTGTGGAATGAAAATTTTGCATATTCCTTGAATTAAAGATGCAGTAATTTTTTATAATCCGGCAGAAAAACTAAATTTTAAAAACTTTTTCTGGAATCAGTACCTGAAGCCGTCAGCTTTTAAAGGCTGACGCCGTCAGAATTGATCTGACAGAATTCTTATGTTTAGTTTCTGGAAAATTTCTAGAAAAACAATTACCTTAATTCCTGGAATCCTGCAGAATTTCATTATGACTCGATACAAGCATTTGACTGAAACAAATACTAATATGTATGTTCATTTTATATCGCTATAATTCATGTTCAATTCGTTCTTATAAACAAATTTAGATTTCCCTTACACTTATATTTTGCAAAATACCTTTATATGTAGTTAAGACGAAGTTAAAAACAAAATAAAGCATTTTCACAATTTTAATTTGAAGCATGAATCAATAACAATAAAAATAAAACATACATACGGAAACAAATAAATTCAAATAAATAAACACACAAAACAAATAAAGCTTGGGTTGCCTCCCAAGAAGCGCTTTTCTTTATTAACGAGTCTTGTAGCTAGACTCAAAGTCACTCCCTATTACGTGACTTCATCGCGTGATATGACGTACCCCTGGAAGAGATAATCCTTGCCATCATGGGGGTAGTGTTTTAACCGTTCTACATTTGCAGTCACTTCTCCTCCTCTTTTGCTGCTCAAGGTTACCACCCCATCCTGTCCTCGGCTTTTGATTGTGAATGGTCCATACCACCAGGGACTGGGTTTGTCGGGGGGTACTTTTATTTCTGAATGTTTCAGGAGCACTAAGTCCCCTTCTGTAAACTTCATAGGGTTCTTGTCCAGCTTATCACTCCCCTTAGAATCTTTACCTCCATCCTTACATTCTCCAGCCTCGGTTCCTTCGTAATTCTTAATCCTTGTCTCCCATGCAAGGATTTTTTCTCGAACATGACCATGAGGCATGCTGGAGTCTGCTATAATCTTCTTTTGTAGCATGATTTCCTTTAAATAGCGAGGGATTGTTGGGAAGCTAATCGCTTTCTTTCCCCTTTTAATCCGGATGGTGCCACTTTCGTAATCGATTTGTGCCTTAGCCGTAGCGAGGAAAGGTGCCCCAAGAATGATTGGCATATTCACTTCATCTCTATCAACGATCATGAAGTCAATTGGGTACATGAATCCGGCGACGTTGACTAACACATCTTCTGCTACTCCTAGTGGGTATTCATAAGAATGTTTCGCGAATGAGAGCTTGGTGTGGGTGATGGAAGGTGGCTTGTCAGTTAACTGAACATAGATGGACAAAGGCATTAAACTCACGTCTGAACCTTGGTCAGCCACTGCATCCAGATACTTGAGCTTACCTATGCCGCATGGTACTTCGAAGACCCCATAAAATTCTTGCTTAGCGACTATCTTTTGTTTCATGAGGCTCCCATACAATTTTCCCCCGGGTAGCATGTCAGATTCATCATCCGGTGTCGTCTTTTTAGGCTTCTTTTCTGGCAGATGAATACGTCAATAATTTCTTACCCAATCGTTTATGGTTTCCGTGTTTATCCCGTGCTTCAAGTAGTGCCTTACTTGTTGTGATTTCGGTGGTTCTTCTATTGGGTGCTCTTTAGGAGGTGCCCCATCTCCCTTGTCTAAATTACATTGATTAGCTTCAGTGTTTCCACCACCATGCAGAATGAGGTCAATTTTATTACAGTCCTTAGTTATCAGCTCCCCCCCTTTCTTCATTGTTGCCCCTGTGGATGTTGGATATGGAATTAATAAGTTTGGTGTTGGGTTACTGATGTCTCTTCGCATCAACACTTTCTCGGGGGCTTTTCTTTTTATGTATTCTTTCAACAGACTCATCATCTCGGCCATTTTCTCTTGCATTTCTTCCCTTTGCCTGTAAGTGGCCTCTTCGAATCTTGCCAACCGTTCGGAATGTGTTGACATATATTCTCTCATTCGATCTTCGAACTCTGGACTAAGTACCTGAGGAGGTGGGTTAGGTTGAGCATGTTTATAGAAAGATTCAACACTCTCCCTACGAGGTGATTCAGATAATTGCGTCGGCTTTGTCCCTGATATGGAGTTGACTGTTGCTCGTTGCGGACTTAGGCATCTCTTTTTCCTTTCGAATAGGTCGTCAACCCTTTTCTCAAGTTCACCAAGGCTTTCTTCGGAAAGTTTAGTGGCATCAGCCGATTTCACAATACGAGATCTCCCATGATTCCTCGGCATTTCTGTCACGTAATCTGCCCCGGGCGGCTCAATCAATGAGATGTTTGGTGTGGTAATTAACGTGCTCATAGAAGATTTAGATTTGGAGCCAGAGATTTATACCATGGTTAGGGACTCTTTTAAGCATATCTTTGAATCGGGTCCATGCCTCGTAGAGAGTTTCGCCTTGAAATTGCTCGAATGTCAAGATGTCACTCCTTAACTTGGTAGTTCTTCCCGGTGGGAAAAATTGAGCAAGGAAGCGAGTGGTGAGATCATCCCAAGAGTTGATGGATCCTGCGGGTAGACGTTCTAGCCATTCACTAGCTTGGTCTCGTAGAGAGAATTGGAAGAGATGTAATCGGGTAGTCTCTCGAGTGGTAACATCAAGGTCTATGGAATCTACGATTTTAAGAAAGTCCTTGAGATGTTGATTTAGATATTCAGAACGAAGTCCATGGAATGCACATCTGCTTTGCACCAACCGGATGGTGTCGGATCGCAATGGAGACACATTGGCTCCTTGGGTGAGCTCAATGGTGTTTCGATAGCCTTGGTGGCTACGACGGGAGTATTCTCCTAAAGTACGGGCTCTAGGAGGTGGGTTTGGTTGGGGTATGTTATGTTGTGTTGGGTTGTTGGGATCAAGGATATTACCACCTTCCATGATGTCGGATGGTAATGGTTACGAACAAAGACACGAAGAAAAAAGATGGACTAAAGAAAACCTAGAAAAATAAAAAATAAAAATCTCACTAGAAAGGAATCTAATGAGTAGACCTAAATAAAAATAAAATTTTCAATATAAGCAATAACTATTCCCAGGCAGCGGCGCCAAAAACTTGATGCGTGGGTTTTGCAACCTTCGCAATTAGGTTTTACCTCTCAAGGGATCTTGAGAAGCTTACAACCCCCACCAGGCAGTGTACCTGACCGATGTAGTATAGTGAAGTGGCATGTACCGGGGGATTGATCGTTCTCTCAGGGAATAGTCTCATTAGGATTGAAAACTACTCTAATTTAGGTCAAAGGGTTGAGGGATGATTCTTTTTGTATTTTTTATATTTTATAAAAGCAAGTAAAATCTCGGGTATTTGGAAGAGTGGGCGGAATTAGTTGCTAGTCAAATAACCCAAATAACTACTTATGCAAATAAAATAAAATAACAAGAAAAAGTAAAATTGTTGTGAAACTTATATGAGAGAAAAATGTGTTTACTTAGATTTCCTTACTCCCTAGCTATCTTTTACCGATTGATTGGTTTGTTGTAATTGTGTGGATGACGGGTTGTATTCCTTTAAACCATTCATAGGGCCGTGTACGATGTTCCCTAACTCTATAAGCTCCTACTTCACTCCTATGTCGAGCCGACTAAAAGCTCCTAACATGGGATCACTAGAATTCTCTTATGCATTAAATACAACCATATAATCATAGTACACATCCGATTCATGTTTCTTAAGACGTTCAAGCAAGTTACCGCATAGGAGGTTAGCCATTTTTCTTAAGCCTAACATTGACTTCACCCACCCACAACAATCACAAACAAACCAACAACATGTAATCAATAGCTAGGTTTCATTAGATCCAAGCAAACACAAGAAAAACCTAGCCTAGCATGTTAAAGTAAAGACAAGCATAAGATATAATCAAACAACACATAGACATATTGATTGATTTGAAATGAGACTTATCTTTAATTGAACATCAAGGTCTCAAGGGTGAAAAACCCCTGAAAATACAGTGTTTTACGAACTAGGGTTTATCCCTAAAGTTCTCCCAAAAGTTGCACACCTAATGAATGAAAATTAGAAAAATATATATAGATTTTACAATCTGACGGCGTCACGTTTTAGAGTGTGACGCCGTCACCTCGCCGCCAAAACTCTCTCGGATTGCTCAGATCTACTCTTGACGCCGTCCCCCTTTAAATGTCTCTGGGCCGTCTCCCTTTGAGCTATAACATGACGGCCTACTCCCATTTACACGTGACGCCGTCACGTGTAATTCTTCCAAAATCTTTCTGGGGCGTCTAGTGTAAAAATCATCCACCTCTTTGTCAAAGTGTGACGCCGTCACCTCGTAAAGAGTGACGCCGTCAGGTACTGTTTTCAGCTTGGTTTTGAGACTTTGTCATTTTCTTCAGTTTTATGCTCCAAAAACGTCCAAAGTGCTTCTTTTTCCAAATTTCCTCTCCAAAGTACCTAAAATAACAAAAAGAGAGATTTAAGGCAATAATTGAACAAATAATTACGGATTAGGGCTTAAATGACCCCCTAAAAGCGTAACACTTTTCGCCTCATCAGACCCAAACACCTTT
Organism: Artemisia annua; assembly: GCA_014162995.1. Taxonomy (NCBI): domain Eukaryota; kingdom Viridiplantae; phylum Streptophyta; class Magnoliopsida; order Asterales; family Asteraceae; genus Artemisia; species Artemisia annua. The sequence continues at coordinate 23,889 of LBNU01000111.1, forward strand.
TTTGACAGAAAAATGGCTAAAAAGCCAAAGGGTCATGGTCGAATCCGTGATTCCCATGAGTAATACAAAACCCATTTCGAAAATCTAACTAACTAGTGCCTTACTTATTGCTAAAACAACATCAATCACAAGGCATTCATAAGTTTCAATCCTCAATTCGATCCTAGGGTTTCGGATTTGGGGATTCCTAAATTGATGGCTCTAAAAGACAATTGGAGTAAGAAGGATCAATAAAAATTACTTACCCCGTGGAGATTAGCAACAAAATGGCTTGATTTGGCCCTTGGAGACACGGTGGTGATATGTAGGGTGGATAGGATTTGTGGAGTTTATGATGAAAGTGATGGGTTGGTGGTTATAAAACCTATGCAGATGGGCTGACGCCGTCACGCCTAAAAGGCTGACGCCGTCAGGTGCCCGCGTTTTGGGTCTTTTGTGTGAAATTTCAATTTAGTCCTTGTTCTTTTAGGACTTGGTCATTGGCTTAGTTAACTTTGATAGCAAGGGCTCTTCTTTGTTAACAAACCCCCGCCTGGGTCAAACGTTTTATTGCTATCTTGGGTGTGATTAGAGCATCTCCTGAGTTGGTTATTGCTTCACTCAACTTCCAATCTCCATCATGGCAAGTAATCGACGAGTAAGGGAAACTGTCCCAGGAAAGAGTGCGTATGATGTGAGTTCTTTTTTCACCAAGTTTAAAGCCAAAGGACCTTTTTCTCATCTCGTGGAAATTAGGGAGCGTGATTCGCAAGCTCCCTACAAAGATGTTGTGAAATTGAGAATTCGTTTTCTCAAGAGGGGGTTTAGGAGAATGGAGGTGACTCAAGGGTGGACTTCCTGGGAGAGGTATTCCACTGTTCCCCTCGCTAGTCGTTTCACTGGGGAGTGCAAAGATTTTTTCGATCTTCTTAAGAGCTCTTTCTTCCCTAATTTTCTCCTGGATCCTTGATATGACGTCTTCAGCCAAGCTCATGAAAATTTTTCGGGTATCTTCCATGCAGGCTTCTAATTGCTGGATTTGTTTCTCTTGGTTGTTCACGAAAGTCACCATTATCCCTTCGAACTCCTCTTGTCCTGAGAATTCAGGAAACATATGTTTGCTGATTGCATTCACATATCCAGCATTCGCAATATGCATCTCGGCCCTCATTAATTCCTTAACCCGCCTTTCCATGTTATCAAACAACTGTTCTTGGGTTGCATTCATGTAATCTAAGCTTCCTTCCTCCAAGAACATTGGATCCTCCCATTCTTCTTCTTCCAATTGTGCTAGGTCCTCAATGACCTCCCAGCACTTATCGACACTGAGCTTGCTCAGTCTACCATTGGCAGCGTAATCTATGGCCCTCCTAGTTTGATGGTTGACACCGTCATAAAATATTTGGATTTGGAGCCAAAGTTCAAGGCCGTGATGAGGGACTTTTCGGATTAAGTCCTTGAATCGAGTCCATGCCTCGTAGAGGGGTTCGCCTTGACGTTGTTGGAACATCAAGATGTCATTCCTTAGCTTGGTGGTTCTTCCCGGTGGGAAAAACTGAGCAAGGAAGCGAGTGGTGAGATCGTCCCAAGAGGTGATGGATCCTGCGGGTAGACGTTCAAGCCATTGACTAGCTTGGTCTCACAGAGAGAATTGGAAGAGACGCAATCGGGTCGTCTCTCGAGTTTCAAAATCAAGGTCTATGGAATCTACGATCTTGAGAAAGTCCTTGAGGTGTTGATTTGGATCTTCGGAACGAAGTCCATGGAATGCACATCCGCTTTGCACCAACCGGATGGTGTCGGATCGCAAGGGAGACACTGTAACACCCCAACCCGATAAGGGTAGAAGCACTACATTACGGTGACATATCAAAGCATATACAGACATACAACATAAGTAATACAAAAGAATTTCAAAGGTTACAAAGTAATAATCTGGAATACAAGGTTACAAAAGAACAAAAATAAATGCTAAGTCTGAAAATGCCAAAGCTCCTACTAATCCAAAGCTATCGAGGTGTAGTCTTCTAAGTCCAAAGTACTCTCCACTCATAACCCAGCTTCTNCTTCTTAAGAGCTCTTTCTTCCCTAATTTTCTCCTGGATCCTTGATATGAAGTCATCAGCCATGCTCATGAAAATCTTTCGGCGATCTTCCATGCGGGCTTCTAATTGCTGGATTTGTTTCTCATGGTTGTTCACGAAAGTTACCATTATCCCTTTGAACTTCTCTTGTCGTGAAAATTTAGGAAACGTATGTTTACTGATTGCATTCACATATCCAGCATTTTCCATATGCATCTCGGCCTTCATTAATTCTTTAACCCGCCTTTCGATGTTATCAAATAACTGTTCTTGGGTTGCGTTCATGTAATCTAAGCCTCCTTCCTCCAAGAACATTGGATCCTCCCATTCTTCTTCTTCGTATTGTGCTAGGTCCTCAATGACCTCCCAGCACTTACCGACACTGAGCCTACTCAGTCTACCATTGGCAGTGTAATCTATGGCCCTCCTAGTTTGATGATTGACATTACCGTAAAAGATTTGGATTTGGAGCCAAAGTTCAAGGCCGTGCTGAGGGAATTTTTGGAGTAAGTCCTTGAATCGAGTCCATGCCTCATAGAGAGTTTCGCCTTGACGTTGTTGGAACATCAAGATTTCATTCCCTAAGTTTGTGGTTCTCCCCGGTGGGAAAAATTGAGCAAGGAAGCGAGTTGTGAGATCATCCNTCCTTGAATCGAGTCCATGCCTCATAGAGAGTTTCGCCTTGACGTTGTTGGAACATCAAGATTTCATTCCCTAAGTTTGTGGTTCTCCCCGGTGGGAAAAATTGAGTAAGGAAGCGAGTGGTGAGATCATCCCAAAAGGTGATGGATCCTGCGGGTAGACGTTCTAGCCATTGAGTAGCTTGGTCTTGCAGAGAGAATTGGAAGAGACGTAATCGGGTCGTCTCTCGAGTTTCAACATCAAGGTCTATGGAGTCTACAATTTTAAGAAAGTCCTTGAGATGTTGGTTTGGATCTTCGGAACGAAGTACATGGAATGCACATCCGCTTTGCATCAACCGATGGTGTCGGATCGCAAGAGAGATACATTGGCTCCTTGTGTGAGCTCAATGGTGTTTCGATAGCCTTGGTGGCTAGGTCGGGAGTACTCTCCTAAAGTGCGGGCTCTAGGAGGTGGGTTTGGTTGTGGTGGGTTGTTGGGGTCAAGGATATTACCACCTTCCATGATGTCGGATGGTAATGGTTACGAACAAATGAACGAAGGAAAAAGATAGACTAAAGAAAACCTAGAAAAATAAAATAAAATCTCACTAGAAAGGAATCTAATGAGTAGACCTAAATAAAAATAAAATTCAACCTAAGCAATAACTATTCCCCGACAGCGGTGCCAAAAACTTGATGCGTGGTTTGTGACCTACGCAGTAGGTTTTACCTCTCAAGGGTCTTGAGAAGCTTGCAATCCCCACCAGGCAGTGTACCTAACCGATGTAGTAAAGTGAAGTGGCAAGTACCGGGGGATTGATCCTTCTCTCGGGGAATAGTGTCGTTAGGATTGAAAACTACTCTAATTAGGTCTAAGGGTGAGGTATGATTCTTTTTGTGTTTTTATATTTTATGGAAAGCAAGTACAAATCTCGGGTATTTGGAAGAGTGGGCGGAATTAATTGCTAGTCAACTAACCCAAATAACTACAAATGTAATGAAATAAAATAACAAGAAAATAAAAGTGGTTGTGAAACTTATATGGAGAAAAGTGTGTTTACTTAGATTTCATTACTCCCTAGCTATCTTTTACCGGTTAATTGGTTTGTTACAATTTTGTGGATGAGAGGTTGTATTCCTTAATACCATTCGTAGGGCCGTGTATGATCTTCCCTAACTCTATATGTGCAAACTTCATTCTATAGCGACACGTTTAGTATCCAAACTATGAAGTCACTAGTAATTACTCATGCATTACAACCAAATAATCGTAGTACATGTGGAAAACAAGAAGGGGGGGTTGAATAGTTTTACGTCCTTTTAATTTATAAAAAGTTTGGTTTTGAAAACTTCGATTCTAGCTTTATGTGATCTCAACTTACTTACACAATTATAAACAACTATATCTACAAGAGTATATAATAACAAATAAGTAAGTAAGTAAGTAACAAAGGATAGAGATAGAAAGATAGCACCACGAGACAAAGGATTTATAGTGGTTCGGCTACGAATCTCCTCTTCGTCCTACTCCACTCCCTGAGCACCTAACTCGAGAGTTTTCTTCACTATGTCAACAAGCTCCTTTATGGCGGAGAAACCTTACACAACTTTTGCTTACACCAATTAACGACACTAAGCTAAATGTCGGGTTCTAATAGTAGCTAGAACCAATCTCACACCACTACACAACTTAGCACAACTCCTACACAACTTGTACACACCACAACTACTACACACCTTCACTACTTCACTACTTCTTGCTCTTCACAACTCTACTTCTTCTTCACTACTTTTACTCAAAACTAACACACCTAGATCTATCTAATTACTAGCGTTCTACAACTTTACAAGTAATATACACAACTACTAGACAATATACATGATGCTTGGTATTGCGACCTTACAACAGGTTTTACCTCTCAAGGGATCTTAAGAGGCTTGCAATCCTCACCAGGCAGTGTACCTGACCGATGTCGTATAGTGTAGTGGCAAGTACCGGGGGATTGATCGTTCTCTAGGGGAATAGTGTCGTTAGGATTGAAAAGCTACTCTAATAGGTCTAAGGGTAAGGGAAGATTCTGTTTGTACTTTATGTTTTTAGGAAAGCAAGTAAAATTATCTCGGGTTTGAAGGAGTGGGCGGAATTAGTTGCTAGTCAACTAACCCAAATAACTACAAATTCAATTAAAATAAATAAACGTAAATAAAATAGTTGTGAAAACTTATATGGAGAGAAGTGTGTTTACTTAGATTTCATTACTCCCTAACTATCTTTTACTGGTTGATTAGTGTGTTATAATTGCGTGGATGACGAGTTGCATTCCTTAATACCTGTCGTGGGGGTGTGTACGAACTTCCCCAACTCTATAAGCTCCTACTTCACTCCTATGTCGAGCCGACTAAAAGCTCCTAAGATGGGATCACTAGAATTCGCTCATGCATTAAATACAACCATATAATCGTAGTACACATCCGATCATGTTTCTTAAGACGTTCAAGCAAGTTACTGTATAGGAGGTTAGCCAGTTTTCTTAAGCCTAACATCGATAAACATTCATCCAATACAATTAATAACACACCATTCAACCAATAATTAATAGTTAGGTTTCATTAGATCTAAACAAACACGAAGAAAACCTAGCCTAGCATGTTAAACAAAAGACAAGAACAAGATAGAATCAAACAACACATAGACATATTGAATGATTAATTGATAACTTATCTTCAATGTAACATGGAAGATCTCAAGGTGAAAAACCTTGAAAAAGCTGCTAAAATTCGTATTAGGGTTTCTCTCTAAAAAGTTCCACACAATGAATGAAAATTGTGAAAATATATATATAAGAAAACAGATCTGACGGCGTCACGTTATGCGGTGTGATGCCGTCACCTCGCCGCGGTTAGGGTTTCGTGATGGCCTCTTGACACCGTCCCCCATTAAATCCTAAAAATCCATTCTGGCCTATCAAGGAAAATCTTCACATCCACCTCCGTTTGTCTAGCTTGACGGCGTCACCTCCTAGACCGTGACGCCGTCAGGGTACTGTTCCAGCATATTTTGAGACTTTGTCGTTTTCTTCACTTTTATGCTCCAAAAATGTCCAAAATGCTTCCTTTTCCAGATTTCTTCTCCAAAGTACCTAAAATGACAAAAGGAATGATTTAGGGCAATATTTGATCAAATAATTATGAATTAGGGCTTAAATGACCCCCCAAAAGCGGTACACTTTTCGCTTCATCAAATACCCTTACATTTGAGATTTGCTTGTCCTCAAGCAAATGCGCTTTTATTCTAATCAAAATACAAGTTATGGGTCATTTAACACTAATATAAAAGTAATTACAACAACTAGTCGTTCCTCTTCAATCATAATAAGCACGGAGATTACATACTAGCACCTCACAAGCAGTGTTTAGATACTCACATCTCTCAGGTGTCATAAAAGTATATCTCACAAATGAAAATGAATAATATCTCTCACTACCTGTCATAGCAAATAGATTACCATAGGCTTGGGAAAGGATAAAAAACCTTCTCCACTAGGCGTAAGCACCTAAGATAAACTATCAAAGAGGGCTTTCCAAAGGGTTGTAACGTGGGGTGTAGGGATATGATAAACACGGGTTTGTTGGATAAGGGATATTTTACTGGTGGCGAGTTAAAGATCTTGATTAATTACATGTACAATATGGCGTTGTTAAGCCAAGACTAGACTCGACTTAAGCTAATCAAAAACTAATAAAACATAAAATAACATAAAAGGAAACGGGATGATAGTCCGTATGTTTTTTTATACTTTTCTTTTTCTCATTTTTTTCTTTTTCTTGATTTTTTGATTTTTTTTATTTTTTTATTATTATTATTATTTTTTTTGCATACACTCTTGCCCTAGTACATCATAGGGGCCTCGGTTCTCCCCTTACACTTGAACTTTTACATACTTTACAAATAACTATTCTAATGACTCGAATTAAGATAATCGAAACACTTGGAGTACTTTTGAAATATTTAGCACATATGGGGGTAATAATGATGTTCTTCCCCATTTACTCCATTACACTAGTACTTTACCCATGAGTACCAATCGTCCCAAAACAATATGTACAAGATATGACTCGACTTAGCAACCATGTAATCAATTAGATAATTAACTAAGGGTTTAAACAAATGTTGTCACAATAATGCACCAAAGATGAGTGCATACAAGGTAGGCTAAGGCGATTTGGGTGTACATTTAAGTGGATTGTAAACAAATTCTTCCTTTAAGTAAAATGCTTAAAGTTAGAAACGAAAAGGATAGGCTCTGGAGGGTGTACTAGGGGTATCGTTTACAAAAAATGAGTACAACGCGAGGGTGTGGGGGAATTACTTGACCAATGTAGCCAAAGTAATTATAACAAAAACACAGGTGTAAAACAATGGGTTAATCCTAGCCTCTTATCATGTAGTAAATCTAACTACACGAATGTAGTCTCACTTGTGAATTTGGGATGGTCCTAACGCAAGTTCTAGAATCTAAGTGCTACCGGTACTCACATCATAGCATAAATGCTTTTCCTACCAATTCTAGGGGCGAACCTCACATATTTGGGGTGGAAAATTTTTTTAGTGGTACGGTTTTGTGCTAATCATATAACTCCTATCCATGAGACGCTCATTAAGACCAAAGTTTCAATCGTAAATGTTGTAAAAAAAATTTAAATTTGGCACTAAAATTGCCCTAACAGGTATTTCTCTCAGTTTTATTACACACCTACCATTAAACAAACAAAAATCAAGCGTAATTGCATTCTCTAAGGTATCGTAATTTACCCCCCCCTACACTTAAGATGAACATTGTCCCCAATGTTCAAATAACAAGATGTAAAAGTAAATAAGGTAAAAGAATGAAATCAAATACTCCCCTGATTCGCTCGGTGGATAAAGTGGTAACATGGTTAGATCTTCTTCCAAGAAAATGAACGCTCAAAGCTTCCCTTCCGAAATATAAATCATCTTCTTGTCCAAAATAACCTGTTAAACCTGAGAAAACAAACACGAAAACCTGCATAACATCAGCGGGATAAATCTGTATAAGGATATAATGCTTGTGGAATGAATATTTTGCAGATTCCTGGAGTTTATAAGTTAGAGATTTAATAAAGCATTTTATGATTCCGGAAGAAAAACAAAACTTTCAAAAATTCCAGAAAACTGTACCTGACACCGTCAGAAGTGATCTGACAGATTTTTCATGTTAAGTTTCAGGAAAATTTCTGGAAAAACTCAATTCTTAATTCCTGGAAATCCTGGAAAACATCATTATAACTCGATACAAGCATTTGACTCAAACAATTACTAATATGTATGCTAATTTATTATTGTTATGATTCATGTTCCATTCGTTCTAATAAACCGATTTAGATTTCTCTTACACTTATCTTTTGCAAAATACCTTTATATGTAGTTAAGACGAAGTTAAAAACAAAATAAAGCATTTTCAGAATTTAATTTGAAGCATGAATCAATAACAATAAAAATAAACATACATACGGAAGCAAATAAAATCAAACAAACAAATAAACAAAACAAATAAAGCTTGGGTTGCCTCCCAAGAAGCACTTTTCTTTATTAACGAGTCTTGTAGCTAGACTCAAAGTCACTCTCACCTAGTGTCACTAATGCTCACGTATCCAAGTGTGAGCCACCTAATTGTTGCCTCATCTCTCTTATAGTCATCACTTAGCTCTAAACATCTGCGATAATACCTCTTATTCTTTTCATGAGGATATTTGAGCCCTTTTCTTATGTCCTTCTCACTCAACATATCTAGATGGGGAAGCCTATTACATCCCTCAATAGAAAAATTCTTATACCTAGGGTGTGCACGGGGCATTTGATACACAAAATCTTCATCCCCGTCTGAAAATGTAATTAACCCTTCCATGAGTTTTTCATCTAAATTGGTTAACCTTTTGAAGGGTTTTCCAAACACAACTTGGGTTAAGTTACTATCAACAAACTCGCCTAAATTCTCCATAACCATAAAGTCAACTAAATAAACAAAGCTCCCAACAAACACGTGCAATGTTTTAGTTCTAGCAACAATATTATCTCCTTGGTATTCTAACTCATTCACCATGATTCTATTATATTGAGCGCGTGAGATTATGTTCATGGGTAAGGACGAGTTAAGGTAAGCGTCAAAGCTCCTAAATCCAATCTTACAAGGGAATTGCATGTTAAAGAGGCTGTCTTTTTCAATTTTTGTTCTAAGGTCGACATTCCTAATAGGATAAGCCTCTTCCTCTCTCCTAACATCATTAACAACCTTACCATCACCTAGGTCCTCATCGGAATCTGAATAATAAAAAGGTCCATTTTCATGGTCGGTGTCGTGGTCAGATTCATCCATCTCAGAATTCTTACCAAAATAGTGGTCGGGCGAAAGGTTGTTGTTTTCTACAATGGGAGCAAGGATGGGTAGTTGAAAGTTCCTTTGGCTAAACACACGAATAACAGGGATCAAACGATCAATATTACTCATGAAGTGGTCACAAGAGATTACAAACAAAGGCACAAAGAAAAAGATAGACTAAAGGAATCCTAGAAAAATAAAATAAAAATCTCACTAGAAAGGAATCTAGTGAGTAGACCTAATAAAATAAAAATTCAACCTAAACAATAACTATTCCCTGGCAGCGGCGCCAAAAACTTGATGCGTGGTATTGCGACCTTACAACAGGTTTTACCTCTCAAGGGATCTTAAGAGGCTTGCAATCCCCACCAGGCAGTGTATCTGACCGATGTAGTATAGTGTAGTGGCAAGTACCGGGGGATTGATCGTTCTCTAGGGGAATAGTGTCGTTAGGATTGAAAAGCTACTCTAATAGGTCTAAGGGTGAGGGAAGATTCTTTTTGTATTTTATGTTTTTAGGAAAGCAAGTAAAATTATCTCGGGTTTGAAGGAGTGGGCGGAATTAGTTGCTAGTCAACTATCCCAAATAACTACAAATGCAATTAAAATAAATAAACGTAAATAAAATAGTTGTGAAAACTTATATGGAGAGAAGTGTGTTTACTTAGATTTCATTACTCCCTAACTATCTTTTACCGGTTGATTAGTGTGTTATAATTGCGTGGATGACGAGTTGCATTCCTTAATACCAGTCGTGGGGGTGTGTACGAACTTCCCCAACTCTATAAGCTCCTACTTCACTCCTATGTCGAGCCGACTAAAAGCTCCTAAGATGGGATCACTAGCATTCGCTCATGCATTAAATACAACCATATAATCGTAGTACACATCTGATAATGTTTCTTAAGACGTTCAAGCAAGTTACCGTATAGGAGGTTAGCCAGTTTTCTTAAGCCTAACATCGATAAACATTTATCCAATACAATTAATAACACACCATTCAGCCAATAATTAATAGTTAGGTTTCATTAGATCTAAGCAAACACGAAGAAAACCTAGCCTAGCATGTTAAACAAAAGACATGAACAAGATAGAATCAAACAACACATAGACATATTGAATGATTAATTGATAACTTATCTTCAATGTAACATGGAAGATCTCAAGGTGAAAAACCTTGAAAAAGCTGCTAAAATTCTTATTAGGGTTTCTCTCTAAAAAGTTCCACAAAATGAATGAAAATTGCGAATATATATATAGGAAAACAGTTCTGATGGCGTCACGTTATGGGGTGTGACGCCGTCACCTCGCCGCGGTTAGGGTTTCGTGATGGCCTCTTGACGCCGTCCCCCTTTAAATCCCAAAAATCCAGTCTATCCTATCAAAGACAACTTCACATCCTCCTCCGTTTGTCTAGCTTGACGGTGTCACCTCCTAGACCGTGACGCCATCAGGGTACTGTTCCAGCATATTTTGAGACTGTCGTTTTCTTCACTTTTATGCTCAAAAAACGTCCAAAATGCTTCCTTTTCCAGATTTCTTCTCCAAAGTACCTAAAATGACAAAAGGAACGATTTAGGGAAATATTTGATCAAATAATTACGATTTTGGGCTTAAATGACCCCCCAAAAGCGGTACACTTTTCGCCTCATCAATACACAAATGTACAATACTTCTTAACTTGATTGTTGAAGGAGTATTCTTCTTTTGCACTTTGATAGATGAGGGATTGAATCACTTGAAACAAATACTTATAATCTTATGCTCAAAGGATTTAAAAGGATGTTTAGAAAGGATTTGGACTGAAAATATTCGTGCAAAAGGTGAGCAAAAATACCAGGTTTGAGCAGGTATTTATAGGCAAAGTTTTCTGACAACAGGAGCGTGCCGGCCCCCTTAAATGGTGGCCGGCCCCCTTAAAATTAAGGGGGCCGCCCTCCTGTAATGGCCAGAAAACTTTGTCTTTTCTGGGGAAAGTTTATTTGGTGAAAAACTAACTGATTTTGGTTAAAAATTTGAATTCATATATTTGATATGAATTAAACATTTTCTTCAATTACCAAAAGTGTTTTTCAAAAATATATAATATGTTTATATGATTTAATAAACTTTGTAATGTTTAAATAAAAATCCCTTTGATCATAAAATGTATTAGACATTTGTTTATTCATATCTTAAGTGATATTGTTGGATAAAATGATATTTGCAACTAAATACTTGTTTATGTAGTAATTTTACGTTTAATGTTTTTACATTTTGTGATCGTCAAAACATAGAGATATCAAAAAATATAAATAACGTTTTTATGCATTATTTATATCAACAATCTCCCCCTTTTTATGATTACAAAATCTAAACTCATTAAAGCACAAGTTAAGATATATACAAGTATTTAGTGAGTTTATATCATTTATCCCCCTTTTTGTTAGCATCAAAAAGGTTTTCCCGATGAGCTTGGAGCTCCCCCTTGACGTATACTTCCCCTCGTTTTGTGGTCATAAAAGAAATCGAGATATGGAATGCTTACAAAAATATATAGAACACAAGCAATATATATATAATGCAAGGAATATATCACAACAAGAACTAATGAAGATAAAAGAAAACAAAAATCATTCATTGATAAGATTATTGAAATAGATTATGTTAAAAACATAATCTTTGATACATGAGCATACATTTATGCTTTTCTTAGCAAACTACACTAGAATATGGTAAGTTGCCAACTTGAGGTCTCTTGGACTTGCTTGGGATACAAAAGGTTTTGATGATTTTATTGAGAGATGGTAGGTGTGGTGATTGGATTTAGTGGTTTTATGGTGTAGGGTATGGAGTATTAGGTGTTGGTAATGTTGGTGAAGTTATAGTAAGTAGATGCTCAATCCAAGTGAAACGTTCATTGAGAACAAGGGTTTGTTTTTGGAGAATGATGCAACAAGGACAATTGTTAACATGATTCTCAAATTGGATCAAGTTATTGGATGGTGATGAGTGAGCGGAGGAAGGATGTTGATCCAATTTGCTTTGAGTATGTGTAAAGCAAGAAGAGCATTGAGCTCATGAGCTTCTTTGAGCTCTTCAACGAACTTTTTATGTTCGGAGGTAGGTGATGATGGTGAAGTTGGATTGTGATTGGGGATTGAGGTTTGGTCATGGAACATGGGATCCATGTTTAGATGAGAGTGATGGTTGTTGTTTTGAGATTTAATATGATCCTCAAAAGGGTCATTTGGTAGAGGTGAGTGAGGTGAATGTGGGATTTTATTAGTGAGAGTGATTGTAAGGTTATCTTGTTGATGCAAAAGGGTGGTTTCATTTGGATAAGTTGGAGGATTAGATGTTGGTTGGTTAGAGACAACATCATTTATTGAAGTGGATTTTTGACATGTATCAAGCTTTCTTCTCCATACGGATTTGACGGAGATCTTTGCAACTCTTGAAGGCTTGGATCTTGGGTGATTAGGAGAGGACATGATGGTGTGAATAATGATTTGTGATGATGAGAGGTATTTATAGTGTGATGATTTTGTGTTTATGGAAGGATAATATGTGTTGGATTGGCTAGACAAAATGTGTTTAAGTATTTTGGGAAGTGAGGAATCAAAGTAGGGTGAAACGGCTAAAAAGCAGAAAGCAAACAGGGAGCCTCATCCTACAGATTGACGGCCCCCTTAAATAATGGCCGGTCCCCTTAATTTTAAGGGGGCCGCCCCTTTGATTTATGGGGGCCGCCCAGGCCTGAGATCCCAGATTGCCAGAAATAGGTTTTTGGTAAAGTTTTTCCAGAAAGATGTTTGTTTTGGGGTTTGGTTTTGGGCAAGACCAACTCTTTAGGCAACTAGGCAAGCATTTTCATAGTGGAATTTACATGAAAAGCATATATGCTAGCAAATTATCATATAATCATAATTAAGCATGCATGTTAAGCTAATAGAATTATTAAGCAATTAATATTACCTAAAGCAACTAACTTAGGTTGAAAGCAACTATTAGTGGCAAACTAGTGATGGAAGAAATGTGACAATGAAGTTCTTAATTTTGTTCTAGTGTGTGCCTATATGAAACAAATGTGGAGTAAAGATTGCTTCGACCCCTATGAGAAACAAATTATCCTAAGAAACAATCTTTAGTCTCCTTGAATTAACTTTGCTCACTTCTAAGTGTCATATATAGGTATATATATTGGATTATATACATATAGATAACGAGAGTGAGACTATTATGCATGATTTTGAGAGAAACGTTTTTATCATTATTCAACAATGAGTTTTCCTAATCGTGAGAATGATTTTGAAATGAATTGAGGTTTTTCCTCGAAAATATAATTATGCAAACAAAATATCTCAATTCCTGATTTTGTACAAAACAGAATCCTAGACTCAGATTTGAGAAGAGGAAAAGAGAAGAAAAGAAAGAAAGAAAAAAAATTTCATGGTCTCAGATGGTCGGCCCCCTTAAAGTGAGGTCGGTCCCCTTAAATTTAAGGGGGCCGCCCTTATACATTTAAGGGGTCTGCCTATCTGACACTTGAAAATTTCCAGAACTTTGAAAATTTCAGAAAGTTTAGATCATTTAAGAAAATTCAATCAATTTGTTCCATCATTCCTAATCCTAAACGCAAGTGGTTAAATAATTCACGCTTAAGGGGTTAAGTAAATATGTCGGTAATGTTATCTACCGAAGCAACCTTTTCTATTGTTATGTTTCCTTTTTGCACATTATTGCTAATGAAGTGATGACGTATTTCTATATGTTTAGTCCTAGAGTGTTGAACGGGATTCTTACTTAAATCTATAGCTCCTTTGTTATCACACATAATAGGAATATTTTCTAACCTAACGCCATAGTCTACGAGAGCTTGTTTCATCCATAGAGCTTGTTGACATGCCTTTCCGGCGCTTACGTATTCGGCTTCGGTGGTAGAAGTAGCAAGAGCGGTTTGCTTCTTGGAGAACCAAGATGTTAGGCAACATCCCATAAACGTGCAAATACCGCTAGTGCTCTTTCGATCCACGTAGTCTCCCGCATGATCCAAATCTGCATAGACAATGGTTTCTATGTCGGATCCCTTAGGATACCATAATCCTAAGTGTATAGTGCCTTTAATGTATCGGAAGATATGCTTAACCGCTTCTAGGTGAGAGGTTTTGGGATCCTCTTGAAAGCGGGCACAAAGGCAAACACTAAACATGATATCGGGTCTACTTGCCGTTAAGTATAGTAAACTACCTATCATTCCTTTATACTTAACATTATCTACGGACTCACCTTCTTCATCTCTTGTGAGTTTGACTTCCGTAGACATGGGTGTCTTAAGTGGTTTAGAGTCTTCTAGGCCAAATTTCTTAAGCATTTCCTTAAAGTACTTAGATTGGTTAAAGAATATTCCATCTTCTAATTGTTTTATTTGTAATCCTAGGAAGAAATTTTGTTCACCCATCATACTCATCTCAAACTCATCATGCATGATTTTGGCAAATTCATCACACATTTCTTGACAAGTTGATCCAAATATAATGTGATCGACATATATTTGTACAATGATGATATTTGAGTCACTTCTTTTAGTGAAGAGAGTGTTATCTACCAGTCCCATGGAGTAATTATGTTTAACTAGGAAGGCTTTTAGTCTATCATACCAAGCTTTTGGAGCTTGTTTAAGACCATATAAAGCTTTCTTTAGTTTATAAACATAATCAGGTTTTGCGAAGTCAATGAATCCCGGAGGTTGTGCCACATAAACCTCCTCATTGATAAAACCGTTGAGGAATGCACTTTTCATATTCATTTGGTATAACTTAAAGTCTAGGGCGCAGGCGTAAGCTAAGAGGATTCTAATGGATTCTAATCTAGCTACAGGGGCATAGGTTCCGTCATAATCGATTCCTTCTTGTTGATTATAACCTTGGGCGACTAACCTAGCCTTATTCCTAGTTACTATTCCATTCTCATCTAATTTGTTCCTAAATACCCACTTAGTTCCTATTATGGTCACATTCCTAGGATTTGAGACTAGTTCCCAAACATCATTTGTTTTGAATTGATTTAATTCTTCTTGCATAGCCATAATCCAACTTTCATTCTTTAAGGCTTCATTTATATTCTTAGGTTCTATTGTTGACACAAAACAGAAGAAGTTATTTTTGTCTTGAGCTTGTGATCTAACTGTTCTTTGATTTAGGTTGCCTATAATGTTGTCTAATGGGTGTGACTTAGATTCCTTAATATTTACAACCTCATTTTCTTCTAATGTTTCTATTTCGTTATCATTTCCTAAAGGCTTATTTTTACTAACCTCAATAGCTTCTTCCTCAATCACATCATCATCTTCTAAGGGCAAGGTTCTGGGTGGTGGAGAGTTTCGTCAAAGGTTACATTTAAGGATTCTTCTACTTTCATAGTGTGTTTATTTAAGATTATGTATGCTTTACTATTTTGTGAATATCCTAGAAAGATTCCTTCGTATGACCTAGGGTCGAACTTAGTGAGATAATCCTTTGTATTAAGAATAAAACATTTACTTCCGAATACCCTAAAGTAGCCTATATTTGGTTTTCTACCTCTTAATAACTCATATGGAGTTTTTCCTAAAATTCGTCTAATAGACACCCTATTAAGTATATATGTCGAAGTATCTACCGCATGACACCAAAATTTTTGTGGAATAGATTGCTCATTTAACATACTTCTACTCATTTCTTGTAAAGACCTATTTTTCCTTTCTACTACCCAATTTGATTGAGGAGTACGTGGAGTGGAAAAGTTGTGAGATATTCCATTTAAATCGCAATATTTTCCGAATTGTACTTCGTTGTCAAATTCCCTACCATGATCCGTCCTAATTGAAACTATGGAGCATCCTAGCTTATTTTGTATCATTTTACTAAATGTCTCAAATTTTTCAAAGGCTTCGGTTTTATCACTTAGGAACCTAGTCCACGTGTATCGTGAATAGTCATTTACTATAACTAAGGTGTAGCGGTTGCCACCGTAGCTCCGCACCGCGGATGGACCGAAGAGGTCCATGTGAAGTAGTTCTAAGCATCTAGTAGTGGATACTATATTTTTAGCTTTGTGACTAGCATGTGCTTGTTTTCCTATTTTACATGCGTCACAGAAATGTTGATTATATCTTAGACTAGGCAAGTTTCTAACTAGTTCGTTAGACACTAACGATTGTATTTGTTGCATGTTTGCATGACCTAATCTCCTATGCCACAAAGTGGAGTTTTCATCTAAAGTCGCTAGGCATATCCTATCTTCCAATTTATCTCCTAGTTTCATAACGTATATGCCTCCTTTCCTAATTCCTCTACCTATAACCTTATCATCCTTGATAATTACACTATTCTTATCGGTAAAAGTAACCCTACACTTGTTGTCACATATTTGACCTATACTAAGCAAATTATATGTTAAGTTATCTACATGTTCAACATTTTCAATAGTTAGGGAGTCTTGAGAGATCGTACCTTTGCCTATGATTTTTCCACGACGATCACTGCCAAAAATGACGTTACCTCCATTGTATGCTTTGTATGTGGAAAACAACTTGCGATTCCCCGTCATGTGTCTTGAGCATCCGCTATCCTTTATGTGACAACTGGTAAATTTGGGTGACTTTAAAAACTTCCGCATTACTATTTTTATAAACCCGAGTATTGAAGTAAAATGATTTTGAGTAATTTTGAGGAATTTGGATTGGAAAGTTGAATATATATCAAACGTTTATCGTTTTGAGTAATAATTAGGCTATTTGAGTACTTCGCGTTAGGCATTATTTGACTTTGGCACTAGAAATCCTAATGAAACGTATTTTTGGAAAAGTAATGATTGAGAATCTTTGGACATAAAAATTCACTTAGTTTACCCGAGTCGTAAAAATATGTTTTTAATTGGGTCTATTATTTAAAAGAACTTTTGGAAATATATTGGGGAAT
>LBNU01000111.1:47158-60341 GCA_014162995.1 Artemisia annua
AAAAAAAATGTGTTTTTTTTTTTTTTTTTTTTTTTTTTTTTTTTTTTTTTTTTAACTTTGTAATAATAATTTGAAATAAGGGCAGGTAACTTATTCAATTTTTCTTTCTATTTTTAGTTGTTGAAAATTATTTAGGGACATTTCAAAAACAAAATTTGGACAATCGAAAGAATGTTATATAGTCCAGATAAACCATAAGTCATCATAAGATTTCAGCATCTTCTTAAAGGGGTTTTCGGTCGCATGCTTCCCTGCCAAGCACAATCTCTCAATCATCAAACATATAAGTATTACAGTAGTTGTTTTTCTCTTGATAATAGTTGATTCTCTTTTCTAGATAAGTTGGTCAATTTCGAATTATCGGAATTAATAAATGTTTGTGTTGCCTATTTTAATAGGATAATTTTGTAAACAAGCTAATGTTTTTATTTATTTTTTATTCTTTTATATGATTCGTTAATCGTTAGTTAGGATTTATTTGTGAGGAGGCAAGTAAAGTACTAGATGACTCTTGAGAGTCGTGTGAGGGTCTCTATCCGTCCATATGCGTGTCTCCGGATATTCAATAATATTGAGCGCGGCCGTGTTACTTCTATTCATTAAGAGAGTGGTGAGGGCATTCAAGAGTGTGGTGAACAGAGGCAGAGCTACGGAGGGGGCACAGTGGGCAAGTGCCCCGTCCAAACTTTCCGGTGTAGTGTAATTTTTCATAGATTCTCGAGTTTTTCATCATTTTGCCCCCTTACAATTAAGTAAAATTAAGCCAGTAAAGCTTAACATTCATGAAAGAATCAAAAGAACATAAAATATGAAGAAAAAAAAAGTTGATCTTGCATTTTTGCCGGAAAAAGTCATTTGATGGTAGAAAAAAAAGATGCATGAGAGATAAACAATGAAGATGATAAAGTTTTCTCTCTTCACATGATTTAGCGGAAAAGAATTGATACTTTTATCATTTTTTTTTAAACTTATTCGACTTTCTTTTTTTCAAAGATTCAATTAAAAACAAATGGTATGAGTGATAAAATTATAAAAGTATAATTAGGAAATTCTATATGAATTTTAAATTTTAAAAACCGTTGAGTAGTAAACTATATTAAGATTTTCTCAAAAGTTTTGTAAAATGTTTGACATAATTTTATTTGAAATGTTGGTTACATATTTATGTGATAACTACTATTTGTTAAAAACTTAAATTTGGTTTACTTTATATTTTTGTTTGTGATAAAATTATAAAACTACTATTTATGTTATAACTAATATTAATGTGATAATTTTATTTAAAATGTGTGAAATAACTAAAACATAGTGTCTTTTCCTTTATATTATCAGGTCGAAGTATTATTTTTATCGTCTCGCAATACACCTAACTCGAGAGTTTTCTTTACTATGTCAACAAGCTCCTTTATGGCAGAGAAACCTTACACAACTTTTGCTTACACCAATTAACGACACTAAGCTAAATGTCGGGTACTAATAGTATATAGAACCAATCTCACACCACTACACAACTTAGCACAACTCCTACACAACTTGTACACACCACAACTACTACACACCTTCACTACTTCACTACTTCACTACTTCTTGCTCTTCACAACCCTACTTCTTCTTCACTACTTTTACTCACAACTAACACAGCTAGATCCATCTAATTACAAGCCTTTTACACCTTTACAAGTAATATACACAACTACTAGACAATATACACAAATGTACAATACTTCTTAATTTGATTGTTGAAGGAGTATTCTTCTTTTGCACTTTGATAGATGAGGATTGAATCACTTGAAACAAAGACTTATAATCTTATGATCAAAGGATTTAAAAGGATGTTTAGAAAGGATTTGGACTGAAAATATTCGTGCAAAAGGTGAGCAAAGATACCAGGTTTGAGCAGGTATTTATAGGCAAAGTTTTCTGACAACAGGAGCGTGCCGGCCCCCTTAAATGGTGGCCGGCCCCCTTAAAATTAAGGGGGCCGCCCTCCTGTAACGGCCAGAAAACTTTGTCTTTTCTGGGGAAAGTTTATTTGGTGAAAAACTAATTGATTTTGGTTAAAAATTTGAATTCATATATTTGATATGAATTAAACATTTTCTTCAATTACCAAAAGTGTTTTTCAAAAATATATAATATGTTCATATGATTTAATAAACTTTGTAATGTTTAAATAAAAATCCCTTTGATCATAAAATGTATTAGACATTTGTTTATTCATACCTTAAGTGACATTGTTGGATAAAATGGTATTTGTAACTAAATACTTGTTTACTAAATCGATATGCACTCTGATAATATGTTTGGACCTATCTTTATTGCTATCTATTTGGGCCTATGAACCCTAAGATCTTGGAATGAATGTAAACTTTAACTTTGATGATTTGGTTTACTTTTATTTTCTATCTATGATCTTGTTATCTATACTTGTGATGGTACCAATCCCCGTAACACCACAAAAGCTTGTAAGTCTTCCGTTGTACGATTTTTGGGGGTGTTACACTTTACCCATTCATCGGGCTCCAAATTAATTCCTAGGCATATTTCATTTGATGCTTGAGCGACGAAACATTCTTGTTTAGTCTTTTTGTCTTCATCATCAAATCTTTTCTTTCGGGTTGTTCTCCTTTTATCTTGTGCTCTTTGTCGCTTTTTAATAAGTCTTTTGAATTCTTTAACAACCTTTGCATATTCTTTGTCTTCACTTTCGGAACTAGAATCGTCATCGTCACTTAGTTCTTTCTTGGTCGTCATCTCTATACAATCTTCTTGTTCACTCTTGTCATGACTCATGTTGTTTTCGGCATCATTACCTTCACACAAAAGATTTGAACTAGTAGCACTTGTACTCATTTCAACTAAATATTTGTCTACTATACTTTCTTTTGCTATTATCTTATGTGCAAGTTTTTCTTTGGCTTGACATTTTTCTTGATGAAATTTTGAAAAACTTTTCCACATGTCGTTTGCCATTTGACAAAAAAATATTCTTTCATACTCAACTCTTGGTAGAGCTTTGTATATAATAAATTTTGCCAAGTTATTTTGTTTTTCAAAAATAGTTTTTATTGATTGAACATTACCAATTGAAATGACATGCCAAAGATCATAGTCTATTGATTTCACATAACTTTCGAATCGATTTTTCCATTCAAGAAAACTTACATTTTCAAGAAATGGTGGTTCGAAAATAATTTTCCCTTCTAAATATTTTTCCATTTCCATAGATCGATTTCAAGTTTTAAAATACAATATATTTTAAAAATCTTGTTTGACGTGGCTCTTGATACCAATTGTGGAAAACTAGAAGGGGGGGGGGTGAATAGTTTTATGTCCTTTTAATTTATAAAAACTTTGGTTTTGAAAACTTCGATTCTAGCTTTATGTGATCTCAACTTACTTACATAATTATAAACAACTATATCTAGAAGAATATATAATAACAGATAAGTAAGAAAGTAAGTAAGTAACAAAGGATAGAGATAGAAAGATAGCACCGCGAGACAAAGGATTTATAGTGGTTCGGCTACGAAACTCCTCTTCGTCCTACTCCACTCCCCGAGCACCTAACTCGAGAGTTTTCTTTACTATGTCAACAAGCTCCTTTATGGCAGAGAAACCTTACACAACTTTTGCTTACACCAATTAACGACACTAAGCTAAATGTCGGGTTCTAATAGTAGCTAGAACCAATCTCACACCACTACACAACTTAGCACGACTTCTACACAACTTGTACACTCCACAACTTCTTCACTACTTCACACCACTTCACTACTTCACTACTTCTTCTTCTTTACACAACTTCTATTCACAACTAACACACCTAGATCTATCTAATTACAAGCACACCACACCTTCACAAATGATATACACAATATACACTACTAATCTACAATACTTCTTAAACTTGATGTTGAAGGAGTATTCTTCTCTTGCACTTTGGATGAGGATGGATGAGGAGGGATTGAATCACTTGAAACAAGGATTAATAATATTATGATCAAAGGGTTTTGAAAGATGTTTAGAGAGGATTGGATCTGAAAATTTTAGTGCAAAAGGTGAGGAAAAATACCAGGTTTGAGGTGGTATTTATAGGCAAAGAATTCTGACACAGGGAGCGTGCCGGCCCCCTTAAATGGAGGCCGGCCCCCTTAAAATTAAGGGGGCCGCCCCTTATAATTAAGGGGGCCGCCCACCTGTAACGGCCAGATTTCTTGTCTTTTTCTGGGGAAAGTTTATTTGGTGAAAAACTAACTGATTTTGGTTAAAAATTTGAATTCATATATTTAGTATGATTTAAACATTTTCCTTTATTACCAAAAGTGTTTTTCAAAAATATATAATATGTTCATATGATTTAATAAACTTTGTAATGTTTAAATAAAAATCCCTTTGATCATAAAATGTATTAGACATTTGTTTATTCATACCTTAAGTGACATTGTTGGATAAAATGGTATTTGTAACTAAATACTTGTTTACGTAGTAATTTTACGTTTAATGTTTTTACATTTTGTGATCGTCAAAACATAGAGATATCGAAAAATATAAATAACGTTTTTATGCATTATTTATATCAACAGTACACATCCGATTCATGTTTCTTAAGATGTTCAAGCAAGTCACCAATTGGAAGTTAGCCAGTTTTCTTAAGCCTAACATCGACATCACCCACCCACAACAATCAATAACAAACCAATAACAAGTAATCAATAGCTAGGTTTCATTAGATCTAAGCAAACACAAGAGAAACCTAGCCTAGCATGTTAATTAAAAGACAAGCATAAGATATAATCACACAACACATAGACATATTGAATGATTTGATGGAAGACTTATCTTTAATTAATCATGGATGAATCAAGGGTGAAAAGCCCTTGAAAAAGGCAGAAAATTCGATCTAGGGTTTATCCCTAAAGTTCTCCCAAAAGTTACACACTTTTTGAAGAAAAAATCCTAATATATAAATATAGAAAATACATTCTGACGGCGTCAGGTTATAATTCCTGGCGCCGTCAACTCGCCGTGTCTAGGGTTGTCGGATCACCTACTTATGACGCTGTCAGCCTTGAAAACCTTTTGGGCCGTCTCTCTTTAAATTAACACCTGACGGCCTAGGACTTGTAACACCTGACGCCGTCATGTGTAAATTTGTAGAATCCTTCCTTGGTCGTCTAGTAGAGTCTGAATCCACCTCTTTTATCTTTAGGTGACGGCGTCAGCATCCAAAGCCTGACGCCATCAGCTAGGAATTCCAGCTTGATTTGGGACTTTGTCGTTTTCTTCACTTTTATGCTCCAAAAACGTCCAAAATGCAATGTTTTCCACAATTCCTCCTGAAAGTACCTAAAATGACAAAAGGAACGATTTAAGGCAATATTTGATCATAAAATAATGATTTAGGGATTAAATGACCCCCTAAAAGCGTAACACTTTTCGCCTCATCAACAAGCAACAAGATTTACCACACAAGCAAGAAATATTCATATGAACTTATAGCATTTATTGTGGTTCGATTCTCATGCATGCAACATAAACCATATATATTTTTCATCTTGACAAAATATGTACATTTAGCACTTGGTAACCTCATTTAACATCACAAGAACATGATTTAAACAAGATTAGAAATTTTTTGATGATTCCATACAATGGGTGTGATGGTACATGGCTAGGAAGAACAAAAGAAGACCCAAAATGCTTCAAGTTTAACCCAAATCACCTCCTAATTTACCCAAAACTCTTGAATTCAACACCCAAATTAACTTGATCTTCAAAAATTACTTGAGAACTTATGTGTGTGTGTGTGTATTCGGCTAGGAGAAGCCAAGAAGGATAGATGAGATGAAAATGTATTGAAATGAGGTTAGTGAATGTATATTAGGTATTAGATTTGGGTAAAAGAGTGTATGTTGGTTAATGAGGTGTTTCTTGGACATTAGAGTAAATTGCATGTGATTATATATGTAGGAATTAGGTGGCCGGTTCAAAGAGTATCCAAGGGAGGTGGGGAAGAACAATTTTACTCCTCGTTGGTATGTCGTGTGTCGGTTTAAGCTTAAACATAACCGAAATGTCCCGGTTTGACGTTTTTGGACACGTTTACGTAAAATAAAGTTTTTAGCCACGATTTTGTCAGAAATGTAATAAAATGTCATTACTGACTTAAAAATATATTTACTTGACTTTTACCATGGGTACTGTAGTGTCGGTTCGCGTGCGGCGTTGTTTTTCAAAAAATATGAGAAAGCTCTCAGTAAATTACGAAACTTGTCAGTAACTATCCGAAATGGATTAATTTATGTTTACTAACAAAAATAAACTTTTTAGTGATGACTGTAAGCTACAGTATGCGTTACAGGGACTCGAAATGCTCAAAAATATCCCTTTATGCATAGAAATGCCCAAATTAGCTATAATAAATAAATATTTATTATTAAAATTAGTCTGGAAAATTACGGTTTGTTACAATCCTGCCCACCATCCAAAGAATAGAGCAACACATCAACTGGGCGTAAGGTTTTGTCCCTTTCTCCACAGAGCCCAATGTTAACCTCTTTACGAGCCGAGATCCCCGACCAAGAGCATATGTCAACAAGGGTCACGCACTACATTATGTCGATGTTTAATACCTATAATGCCAGCACACGATACCGCATGGTCCCCATAAATGTCCCCCGTAAATAACCTGGAACAAGCTGAGCATGGCATCTGAGCAGAAAATAGGGAGACACCTAGCCGATAGCATAACATACATCGGTAAGTTCTAGCATTCATGGTCTGTCCCAACCCAGATATCAGGACCACCCTAAGCCAGTTTGGAGTGTAGTCCTCCTTTTGCGATCTCCATAAGGCCATCTGTCTAGTAGATAAGCAAAACTGGATTCGGCCATTTTGACGACACGTGTGAAATACATATCTGCCAATTTCTTCATGAGTTTGGGGGAAGCAATCTCACATGGGTTACCCAAAAGGTCGGTCTCCATTTTCTCATTAAAAGCATACAGGGCATCATCAAAGGAAGATCCAGAAGTTACAATACCAGAATGTCGGAGGAGCTTAGTTTGTAAACTAGCAGATTGGAGTCTAGATGCAAGGAAGGCAGTTCAAGACATCACCTGCAGCGTGTATACCAAGCCCCCCAAATTCAAAAGGAAGTGTGGCCAGTCTCCATTGCCAATCACCAAAACCAGGTCCAGAAGCAGTGACAATACACTCCAAAGAAGATCGTAGTGCCACATCAAATGAAATCTGAGCACGTTTTAAGACCCGGGGGGAACATGTGCTCATAAAAAAATATATTAGAAAAATATATTATTATTATTATTATTATTATTATTATTATTATTATTATTATTATTATTATTATTATTTTCCAGAATGTCAATTTTACTCTTATGTAATTAAAAACTACCTTCTTTTTTTTTTTTTTTTTTTTTTTTTTTTTTTTTTTTTTTTTTTTTTTTTTTTTTTTTTTTTTTTGACACATATGCGCAAATTTGTTTATTTTATGGCTCGCTGCAAGAAAATTTTTTTGCCCCCCTCTCGCAAAATATCTTGGCTCCGCCCTGGTGGTGAATAGCGTTCTTTCTTTCAATCATGCTATTTCTTTGTTCTATATAACATATGTTCTTTGGTATATTGCAACTCATTAAGCTTGTGTGATGTATTGAATTTTCTTAACTTTTCAATTACGAGACGAGTTTCAATGGTTAAGTGGCATTTGTTATTATCTATAATCTTACAATTTAGTGATACTGGAAGACGCCTAAATTGGTGACTTCGCCAACTTAGACACAACCTCCCCATTCCTTCGCCAACCGCCTCTGACTTAACCCGCCCGTTCCATGCACCATCGCAATAACCAAACTTGTGTCCAATGTTACATAATCTTCTTTAATTCCCCAAGATACACAAAACATTCATTTCCACAATTACCTTAATCGACTTCAATTAGTGAATCGAAACTTTTAGAAGCCTCAGTAAAACCTAAAAGAATGTCATAGTTTGCCCACAGTGGGTGGGAGATGTTAGGATTTTCACCTACAAGGAGATCATATAAGGATATACTCATCATAATTTAAAACGAAATATAAACACAATACAAACAATAATGTGGTTCGAAAGGGAGAAATGAAACAAAAAACAAAAACAAAATAGTGTGGATGCTTTGTTGGTGTCACGAATGACAAATGGGCATTGGACATGAATGGTCAAACATGTGTCTCCCTAGACATGCGACCTCCAATTAAAGTCATTAGAAGGAACAAAATCTATTTATGAGTCCAGCAAAATATCCAAATCAAAAGCTAATGCTTTCAAGAAAATCATGCATTGATAGTATCTTGTAGGTCATAGAAAATGATTTCATCACTAATCATGATGCTATATCCACATATACATGTATGCATGGTCATATATTGGTAGGGTAACAATGTTATGTGATGGAGTGAAAACATAGTAGCTGGCAACGAAAATCATCAATACAGTCATATATCTATGGTCATATTTCGCTTGCATTATACTACATAATATTCATTGAAGTACTTTGGGAGTTGTTACTGTTTCGAAGCCGACGAATGAGAGGTCGGCTTCAAGGAGTGGGATGGCTTGAGTGCACTGTGGAGCCTAGAGCCGACCTTGTTCACACGTTGAGCCGAGCCGTCGGCATAGAGCGATTAAACAATAGAGTTTTTTTCTTTTTTTTTTTTTTGGCTGCACTAATCTGCCACTTAATTTGTTGTCTTACTTACATGTTTGACACTTGTTTTGAATTATCAGAGATTGGATGTGTTCGCTGCATATTGTACACCTGTTTTCCATGATCGATTTGAGAAGCTTTTGATTAAGAAGCATTAGTATTTCATTTGTTTGGTTTTTTATATGAAAGCTCACATACACACACACACAATATATTACGGCTACCACAAGTAGCGGTGAAAATCAGAAACTTGGATGAAAGAAAGATTTAAGTTTTACAGATCCTTCTATGTATTGCAGTCGATTAATTTCAATATTGTTCTAATTGTTTCAACGGATTGTTTTACAGATTGAATCGATGCATGGTGCGGATTGTGAATGTGATCATCGAGTTTGGTATAATTTTATATGTTCGCATTGTTGTTGAGTTATATGTGTTTTTTATGTTTAATTTGATAAAATGAATATGAAGCATATTTGATATCTGATTTGTTCGATACTCGAGTTTTATGTGTTTTATTTATTGGTTCTGATTAAATGACAAATGATGTATTTTGCAAGGTTGCAAAAATCGTGAATCGGTAGTCGGGCGGTCGACCCCCTATAGCTTGTAATCGGTCTAAGCGGGATTAATCGGTGATTAATCGGATTGGCATTTTCGACAGGTTTTCTATATTTTCGGCAAGTTTTAGGTATTTTCGGCAAATTTTAGGTATTACTGGCAAGATTTTTCTTAAAAAAACATCTTGAAATAAATATAAAAAACAATTATAACTTCTTAAACAATTTTATGGCGAGTTTTGTGAATTTCTAGCAAGGTTTGAAGGTTTCGGACAAGCTTGACCACCGTTGACCGTTATTAACCGTCGTTGACCATGGTTGACCGAGTTGTTCGACTGATTTACACAAATCGGCAAGGTTGGTGACCTTGTAGCACCTAATCGGCGATTAATCGGCCTTGTAGGCCTTATTTTGCAACACTATTTTGTTTGATCAATGTTTGTTTCAATATTGGCAGGTTACATATCTGCAATGAGAGTGACAGTCGTGGGTTTACACCCAAATCATAATGAGGTAATATCAGTACTCGAGCATCATTTTTTCGGTTCTTATGTAGCAATGGTTGGTGTTTCGGACCAATATGGTGTTTTGCTTCATTTAGCATTATTTTTGTGGTTAATTGAACATGGTAGATGCATGTAATGAGATTGTTTTGATAAGAGGCATGATTTGTAGGTGTAATTGTAAAAGCTTATGAGCCATGTAGGGTTGATTGGTGCAATTGTGTGACAACCGGTAATTTTTGGGAGTATTTTAATGCCACATTATATGTCAAAATGAATAATTAATATATGAGAACCGTTTTGGAACGCATTGGGGATTTGTTTTGGAATATTTGAAATGTATTTTGGAATGTTAATATGTGACATGAGAAATTTCCCAGAAAGATACGAGATAGAGAACAACGCGTACCGGCACGAGTCTAAACCTAATAATACGTTAATTAATTGATTTACGACGTTTTGAGCGAAGATGGGCGTATCAATAATCATTTTTAATGGGAAAATGTTTTTAAAACTAATCACGCAAGTTTGGAAGTCTTACGAAAATTTTATCTAGCCTAAACGAGCCCGAGAGTCGTTTTGTTAAAAGATTATCAAAAATAAACATATGGTCCCTGCGCTAAACTTTCACTCACGCCCCCTGTTAGAACCTAAGTTTATTAACGTTTAGTCAAGTCTCGGTTATTTCCGTCATTGTAATAGGTTGCTAAATTTATCTATGTTATTTAAGTGAGTTATGTAAACATTAAGAAGTCCAAACACGTCCAATGGGCCTTAAGCCCACACGTCTAGAAAAGGAAGGAGAAAGGGAGTGTTGCCCTAGCTCCTCTCCTATAAATAGGACCTTATGTAATCATTCTCACTTGTTGGTTATTTCAATATCATAAGGAAACTCTTACACTTTTATTCTTCATATTTGCTCTAATCAACCAAACTCTATTTCTCATCTTATTTCTATCAAATCAATACTTGTGTTTACAATATGGTGACCTAACAAGCGGTATCATTCGCTAGAAGAAGGGTGTGGAAGATTGTTTTTTGTTTATTTCGAACAAAAAACCATTTTTAGTCTCGTATTTTTTTGAGAAATTTTGTTCTTTTTTGTTTGTTTCGTGGTTTCTATCACATATTTGTTTACAAACTTGTGCTACAAATCATTACAAACAAAAAGTTTCAAACTTTTTCTCAAAAACTCAAAGATTCGAAATTTGTACTATTTTTCGAGAATTTTCAAATTTTTGAAAAGTGGTTCAAGTTTGCAACTTTCTTTAAGATTTCATCATTTTAAGGTTAGTTGTACAAGAATCTTGGATTAAAAACGTGTTTTTGGCTTGCTTTTTACAAAAACAAAAATCTGCCCAAAGTGTACCAGTTTTCGAGATCTTTAAACCCCAATCTTTCGAGATCTTTGAATTTTGCTCCAAAGGTGTTTCCGTTGCTTACTCAGTGCTTTTCTCTCTTGTATAAGAAAGAAAACACTTCGACTCGTTGGATATTATCGAGCTTGTATAATCTCGATAATTTTTGGTATATTTTTTCGAAAACTTGTACAAGTTTCGAGATCTTTCCCAACTTTTCGAAATCTTCTTATTTTCGAGAACTTTGGATATTTTTTGAAATCTTTTCACAATTTTTCGAGATCTTTGCTAAAATCACAAACCTCAAAGATTTCGAAAATCCTTAAAATTTTTCTCGATAACCTTGTTTTTTTCGAGAACTTTGAAAGTTTTTTCGAGAACTTTGATTACTTATCGAGATCTTTTGGACTTTGACTGTTTTTCGAGATATTCTTCAACTAAGTTTCAAGAACACACTTGGGAAAGTTTTCGAGAATTGGCTTAACATCTATACCTTCTACAAGATCCATCATATACACAAGTTTCTTTCTTTCTAATATCTTCTAAACGTTCAATTTTCGAGAATTGGCTTAACATCTATACCTTCTACAAAATTTAATTTTTATGGGAGAATAAACATTCAATTTTTACGCGAAATTCAAATTTTGGTATAACGGTGAAAATTTTGCTCAAAAATTCAAAATTTTAGGCCAAAATTCAAATTTTTTCGGTAAAATTTGGCGTCAAAATTTTTAAATCTCAAATTTTTCTAGTGACCTTAGAATTGCATTTTATGGTGAATTTCAAATTCTAGGAGAAAAAATTTTCAGAGTCAATTTTTGGAGGGAAAACTTGAAATCACTATATCGACCTTGTGTGTGATCTAACAACCTTTCTTTGTTTACATTTTGTTTGATTATTCCGATTACATCGCAACAATCACGGGGGAGAGAAAATGTATCAATCAAGGTCGCTAATGAATGAACATACGTCTCAAATCTCCTCACCCACCAACAACGGATTTAAACCTTCATCTAATCCTTCACCACCAAACTCTGCTTTTCAAGACATTGATTCGCAAGAAGTTTTAATGCAAGAAATGAAAGAGAAATGCATGGCATCATTTAGATTACTTCATTCACACCTTAAGCTTCTCTCTAACATAGACTTAGCAGGAACTCGTTCCGAGTATGGATTCAAACGGGCATTTCCATCGCTCTTTGGTGAAGACGTTGAGATTTTCACTCATACGATGTTCCTCAACATGGATCAACTTGAAGATCAACTTAACAAAGAAGAACTTCACGAGAATGGATCCATGGCTGCCTTTTGTGTACTTAAGAAACAGTTTCAGCAATTCATCCGTACGAGTTTATATTCGGACGATGAATCTCTCATCATAAGCAAGTATTTTCTTGAATACACTCGACTCGGTTTTCAAAATTACAAAGATATACTGCTCCAGCTAATGGATTCTATTGAGAAGTTGATTGCTGAAAGAATACTTCATGAAAAAGAGTATAACAGAAGGGTGAATGAAAGAAAGTTGCAGACTCAAGAAGGGAAGGTTAATACGGCTAAAGCATTGGATGCTATTTTGGTTGACACGGAAAGTAGTGGGACAGAATTAGAACAGTCGGATGACAGCAGCAGATTAGGGAATGATACAGACGCTGATTGTGCAGAGAACAGAACCTGCTATGACTCAGAGCCCAACTTTGACAAAGAACATATGGTTGAGGAAGATGTCATACCCATCTATGACACAGAACCCAACTTTGACAAAGAGCTAATGGTTGAGGTACAATCTATTGTTGGTCATATTATGCCTGCTAATAAGAAACAACAATCTGGGCNAATGATACAGACGCTGATTGTGCAGAGAACAGAACCTGCTATGACTCAGAGCCCAACTTTGACAAAGAACATATGGTTGAGGAAGATGTCATACCCATCTATGACACAGAACCCAACTTTGACAAAGAGCTAATGGTTGAGGTACAATCTATTGTTGGTCATATTATGCCTGCTAATAAGAAACAACAATCTGGGCAACCTAACTTTAGTAATGAAGGAGAG
>LBNU01000111.1:63257-80184 GCA_014162995.1 Artemisia annua
CAAGAAATATAATTTACATACGGAAACAAATAAACACAAAGACACACAAAACATGGGTTGCCTCCCAAGAAGCGCTTTTCTTTATTAATGAGTCTTGTAGCTAGACTCGAGGTCTTGCCTCGTTACGTGATTTCTTGTCCGGTTGTGTACTCCGGACCTAACTCTAGACACTCCTTGTAGAATCCCATTATTTTTCTCATGACGTAGTCTACTCCTCTACGCTTATCCTCTTCATTCCTATAGTAGACCGCTTGCTTATGTTCTTTCTCAAGCTCCGATAAAAGCCGGAATTGCTCTATCTTATATGGCATTTGGTAAGCTATTTCCTCGGTCCCTTCCTTGAATTTAACTATCCCTAGGGATGGGTCATAACTCATCTTAGAGGCCTCAACAAATGGTCTCCCAAATACTACTTGAGTTAGGCAATCATCAATTACCGGTCGAATATCCTCAACTATTACAAAATCGGTGACATAGGTAAAGTTGCCTACGAATACATGAAGTCCCTTGACCCTACCCACAAAATTGCTTATATATCGGGTATTTGGCAACATTCTAAATCCTAGTGGGTCTCTTTTTATCAAGTTGTAGTAGGCTCTACTCATGATGTTGATGGGGGACTTAAGGTCTATGTAAGCTTTCCATGCATGAAGATGCCCTATGTTGCATGGTATGTTGAGGTTAGATGGGTCACCTGTTTTGATGATCGGATTACCTAGGAAGTGTGGTGTCTCGGGGCTATCAAACAAGTCCTTATGGTATTCCTTCTCTTCATTGGTGGGCCACCTATTGAAGTATTCGACTTCACTCTCTACGTCATCTACCTCCTTATTCTCAATCACCTCGGATTCTACGGTCTCAACCTTAGGGTCACTATCGTCCTTATTTTCATCATCCTCTTCCCTAGTAATTGGCTTAATAGTGACAACGTTGACAAAGTGGACATTCTTGGATGATGATGGGTCCTTAGTGGGAGATCCGCTAGTTGTGCTCCTAGTGTCCTTATTCGAGGGTGTCAACACTTGGTTGGTGAAAGCTTTCAACAAGTTGTCGAGTTTATTGGTCATCTCGCTTTGTTGTTGTTTGAAATCGGCTTCAAACCTAGACAATCGAGCTTCTTGAGATGCCATAAAGCTAGACATTAATCCTTCGAAATCGTTGGAAGGATTGTTGTTGGAGTTGCGGTTTGAGGGTGCACCGCTTGGTTGGAAACGGTTAGGTGGGTTGGAAGGGTTGCCTTGAGGTTGTTTCCACCTAAAGTTCGGGTGATTCCTCCAAGAGGGGTTGTACGAATCACCGTATGTGTTTTGCTCGGGCTTGAAAGTGTACCACTTATCTCCCGCTCCGTCGGTACGCGAGGATGCGTAGTCCGCAAAAGCTTGTTCGGGGAGTTCCTTGCAATCGCGAGTGTCGTGGGGACCTCTACACAATTCACAAGAAGAAGTGATTTTGTTCACTTGGCTTGAAGGTTTAGGAGCTTCGTAGGATTTCATTAGATACTTGACTTGGTCTTCAAGTTCCATGATCCTACGGTCGGAAGTGCTTGAGTTATTCGAAGGCAAGGATATTGCCTTGACCGTTTTGTTCAAATCACGGGGATCGTTCCAACTTTCGTTGTCAAAGAGAGCAAGCTCGTCTATGAGTTCCCATGATTCCTCCGCACTTTTATCACGTAGCTTACCACCGGCCGCTTGGTCAATGGTTCGCTTTGTGGAGGGGTTGACGTGGTCATAGAATATTTGGACTTGGAGCCAAAGTTCTATGCCATGATGAGGGACTTTGTGAAGTAGGTCTTTGAATCGGCTCCATGCCTCATAGAGAGTTTCGCCTTGATGTTGTTGGAACATCAAGATGTCGCTCCTAAGTTTGCTAGTTCTCCCCGGTGGGAAAAATTGGGCAAGGAAGAGAGTGGTTAGGTCGTCCCAAGTGGTGATGGATCCTGCGGGTAAGCGCTCAAGCCATTGACTAGCTTGGTCACGTAGAGAGAATTGGAATAGGCGTAGTCGGGTGGTCTCTCGGGTGTCAACACTAAGGTCTATGGAATCTACGATTTTGAGGAAATCCTTAAGGTGTTGATTTGGGTCTTCGGAACGAAGCCCATGGAATGCGCATCCGCTTTGCACCAACCGGATGGTGTCGGATCTCAAGGGTGTCACATTGGCTCCTTGGTTGAGCTCAATGGTGTTTCGATAGCCTTGGTGGCTAGGTCGGGAGTACTCTCCTAAGGTGCGGGCTCTAGGAGGTGGGTTTAGTTGAATTGGGTTGTTGGGATCAAGGATATTACCACCTTCCATGATGGCGGATGGTAATGGTTACGAACAAAGGCACAAAGAAAAAGATAGACTAAAGGGATCCTAGAAAAATAAAACAAAATCTCACTAGAAAGGAGTCTAGTGAGTAGACCTAATTAAGAATAAAAATTAACCTAAACAATAACTATTCCCCGGCAGCGGCGCCAAAAACTTGATGCGCGTGGATTGCAACACGCACTACGTTTTACCTCTCGAGGGATCTCGAGAAGCTTGCAATCCCCACCAGGCAGTGTACCTGACCGATGTAGTATAGTGTAGTGGCAAGTACCGGGGGATTGATCGTTCTCTCGCAGGGAATAGTGTTCGTTAGGCTAAAGGCTACTCTAATCTAGGTCTAAGGGTGGAGGAAGATTCTTTTTGTATTTTTATATTTTATGAAAGCAGTAAAATCTCTGGTTTTGGAGGATAGGGCGGAATTAGTTGCTAGTCAACTAACCCAAGTTATCTACTTCTAAGCTACTTATATTTTTGTATTTTTTTGTTTTAGAGAAAATCAGTGGTGGAGAATAGTGTTTACTTAGATTTCATTACTCCCTAACTATCTTTTACCATGTAATTAGTATGTTGAGTTTGCGTGGATGACGGGTGTATTCCTAACAAGTCGTAGGGAGTGCGTTCAATTCCCTAACTCTATAAGTTCCTACCTCACTCTATGACGATACGTCAAGCATCCTATCATGAGCTCACCGATAGCAACCTATGCATGAAATACTACCTTAAAATCGATAACGCACATACGATTCACGTTTCTAAAGACGTTCAAGCTTGTTACCGTATAGGAGATTAGCCAGTTTTCTCTAGTCTAACGTAGATGAAACATTCACCCAAACACAATCACAACATACACATCACATGATAATCAATAGTTAGGTTTCATTAGATCTAAGCAAACACAAAGTAAATTAGCCTAGCATGTTGAAAGAAAGACAAGCACAAGCATATATCACACAACACATAGACATATTGTATGAATAAAGACTTATCTTGGATTAAACATGCAAGTTAGAGGGGTTAGGATACCCTCTAAGGTCTGTAATACACGTACTAGGGTTTAACCCTAAAGTTCTCCACTCCAAAATTCTTTTTAAAATAAGAAAAAACGTTCTATATATATAGAAAACGCGGGCTGACGGCGTCAGCCCAATAGGTGACGTCGTCAGCTCGGCGATTAGGGTTTCCTGACGGCCTTGATTGACGTGGTCATAATTGCTGGTTCCAGATCTGACGGCCTTGGTTGACGGCGTCACAATTTACACTACGAACTCTCTGGATCGTCACGAGTCTTTTTTCCACTTCTGGACTTCACTTGTTCCTGACGGCGTCACTTAGTAGAGTGTGACGGCGTCACCTTCAGTAATCTTCAAGGTCTTTTGAGTTTTTGTTGTTTTACGCACTTTTTCACTCCGAAAACGCCCGAAAATGCTTTCAAAAGTACCTAAAATGAGAAAAGAAACGACTTTGGGTGAAATCCAAACAAAAAACATACGAATTAGGACTCAAACCGACCCCTAAAAACGTAACATTTTTCGTCTCATCAAATTTACTGCTAAGGAGTTAAAGAGAACAGATAATCACTCGTTTATAAATGAAAACCTAAAGGATCATGTTACATTTCATGATGTGATGATAGTAAGGCTATGTTTGGCGACAGTTGGAGCGAAGCTTTTTGAAACTTTTTGAAGTGATGAACGGTGATTAATGAATTTTTTGATGTTTATTATTCATTTGACAACAAATCGGTGAGCTTTGTTATTTTTAAAGAATGCTGATTTTACCAAACAATAACCATGTATATGTCTTGTTCTATATTACCAGATGTGTATTTGGCTTAAAGCATTTAGATTAATACTTAATGTACATACAAGACATACAAGCATTGGGCACGTGTTCAACTCAGTAATATCATCAAAATACATCATCACGAGTTTAACAAAGTGTAGCAATATGTAATATCTTGTAAATATCTAACGCTAGTGACGATGGTCACCATAAGTTTACATACATTCATTTTACAAATCATCGTTAATTCAGTTTTCTCTCTCCTTCCAGTCTCTAACTTCTCCTCACACCTTCTCACCTTTTACAGGACATTGTTACCTTACCCTCACCTTTAAAATGTAAAAAGCGGTGAAGAAGCCGTACTCGTTGAAACATTTGTTTGATCATATTTATTATAATAAACCATCAAATAAATCTTTAAAACATTTGTTAAAATAATATTTTGTATTTGTTAAAAAGAAATGTCTTCTTGAACCAAATTCAAACCCAAAGTAATTTTTTCGACAAATAATCCAACCCCGCTGTTAAAACATGGTTGTGCTTATTGTTGTTGACGTTCAGAAAATAATAATCAAAGACAATGATCATATTCGACATTGATCTATTGGTCGTTTTCTTAAATGTCATTTTACATCATAGTATATTTGTATGCCACTAATAGATCATATCAAGTTTGGCTACACTCTCTTTCTCCCGATTTAAATCAAGCGTTTGCATAGGATTTTGATTTGATGAATGCGTATCCATATAATAACATGTCCTTTTATAGAATTATCTTATCACATCTAAATTACAAAACGTAATATAATGTACAGATTTCGTGTTCACCAACAGCACGTGATCACTATAAATACGGCATCTAACCAATCTTTTATATAATAAAAGAATTACATCATTTCAGAGTGTTTTTGAAAAACCCTTCTCATTGAAAAAAAAATTAGACCAATAGGAGAGCTCGATTTTGCCACGTAGGCGAAATAGAGCAATAAGGCGAAATAGAGCAATATGATTGGTCAATAAAAAGTCAAAATTAAATTGATTTTGGTCAAACTTAATAAATTTGGTGGAAAAATTTAGTTAAGAAAAAAAATGCATAAAAATATAGGTGTCAAATTTATAAAAACAAAAACTTAAAAAAAGAGGTAGTAATTAATAAAACTTTAGTGGTTGAATTTTAAATAAATTACATAGAGCTAAGTGTAAAATTACATGTTTCCATGTTTTTAAATAACTTTAGAAAAAACACAAATAACCCCTTACACTTTATACCCCTTATACTTTATAATATTAACTTTGTTTAAAATCACATGAGTATTAGTATTAGTTTTTAGACTTTCATCCATTTAAAATTACAAAATTTGGTAAATATGCGAATTAGTTTTAATATTGTTAGTTTTAGACTTTCATCCATTAGAATATTTTTTTAAATACGAACTTATGTTATTCTATTTAAAAGTTTAATTTTGGCGTACACGGGTTTGAATATTAAATACGGCTAAATTATTAGTAACGGGAATATAAATATCAAATGGTAAGCACGAGTTACTGTGATATGAAAATAGATATACCCGATTCTACTTATAACAACGACTCATGAAATTGTTATTTAAAATTCATATATGAATATCCATAAAACATTTTAAAAACTTTACGGAGCATATTTTAACTTCATTAACGCTCATTATGTGCTACTAAACTCGCACATTTTGTACAACATGATATCAATAGTTAAAGTTAAACAATAACATCAACATCAACCGCAGCATGTCTGTTAGTTAAAAACGTTATAAATTGCTAATTTACTCATTTTGACAAGTGATATGCTCTATTAGGCTGCACCTTCTATTTTTTTTTTACTTTAGCGGAAAGTGCATTGTGCGCATTGTTAAGTCCGAAAGAAATGAAGGAAAAAAAGGTGTACGTTTTGTGCCAATAGTTTGAGTATTAGCTGATTGATGTTTCTTTCAAGATGTTTTATATACAAGTTGGTCCTTATGTGTTGTTTATTCGAACTTGACTCATTAAGAGACTGGGAATACATGTTCATTACTAAGTATGCTAAAGTAGGAACCATAAAAACCCCCGAAACTACACCTGATGCATCAACTACGGATTTACTTTGAAGGTTACTTAGAACATATATTTGATATAATAATTTGCTTATATGGTATATGTGTTTATTGAATTATAAAATCAAGTTGTCTCTTGAATTTTCATATACTTAAACAGTTAAACGGCTAACTCACATAATCCCAAGTTAACGTTATATAAATGCCTTTGTCTCAGGCACTAATATGTGTTGCATTAACCTTATTCCAAAGTTGCAACAAAAAAACACATCTCACAAGTATTTGATGAGTTAATTGCTTTTGAATTTGTTGTAATATAAAATAATGATGATCTAGAAAGAGATGTAACTAATGTGCCTCGGTCACTTGAAAATCTGCTGCGAAAAGAATGAGCCGATTCACTAAAGTAGGATTTGCTTAAGTTATTGGAGTTTGGGACTGTTATTTTCTACTAATTATAGTAAGTTTTTAAACGGTTTTGGGACCGCGTTAATAGTTAGATTCAGTGGTGATTAAGATTTTTTTAATGGCTGTCTTAATAGTTATTAAAGGGCTTAGATGACTGTCTTAATTGCAGAATTCAAGGTGTTTAGGACTGTTTTTAATAGCTGAATTGATGGGTGCTTGAAACTGCCTTGATAGCTGAATTCAAGGGTGTTTGAGACTATTTCAATTGCTAATTTCAGGGGTGTTTGGAACTGTAATAATAGCCGAATACAGGGGTGTTCCGACTGTTTTTAATAGACATTTCTTATTGCAAAATAAAATTGACTTCTAAATTAATAGATGTAAAGTTCAAAACATTTTAAAACAATATATTCTGTATTAAATACATGATAAAATTTTTATATCAAAACCCCGTGCGTGCCCGGGTATTATAACTAGTATCTATATAGTAAAATAACTATCATTGTGTACGCACAAAGTCATGTCATCATATATTTTCCATTTAATCATTTTTTATTTTATTTATTTATTTATTTTTTTTAACAATGATTCATTAAAAACAACCACTCTAGCAAGCAGCTAGATAGGGAATTACAAAGGCTTCATAAGCCAAAAGTTCCAACAAAGAACTTTACGACCTCTACTTTTAAGCCACGAAAAAGAAAACAAACGAATAGAATAAAAAATATCACTTTTCCTCATAGAGTTAGAAGAAAAAGTGATGTTATTACGATATCGCCATAAACACCAAAACAAGGCCACAATAATGATGTAAACCCGATCTTTATCTCTCTTTGAGGCTCTCCAATCATCGAACCAATGGGACCACTCGAACCAAGAAGAGAACGAAGGCATGTCAATATCGGTCCACACACGAACCAAACGCCAAATGTTAGAAGCCACCTCGCAATCAAAGAAAACGTGATCAACAGACTCCATACCACTGTTACACATTGGACATTCAATGGTAGGAATCTCGAGGCCCCTCAACGATAAGTTTAAACGGGTAGGGAGCCTATCCAAGATAAGCGCCAAATAAACACATTTACCTTTCGAGGTAACACATTCAACCATGACGTGCAAGGGGAAATTGAAGGCATCATACAAGCATCAATGTGGGATCTCGTCACATGAACTGTAAAAATAAACACATTTAATCTTTTATTTTCGTTAGTCTTTAACACTGATTTTCGATTTTGATAGTTTGTAAAATATCATCATTAGTAAAGACCAGCAATGAACATGGATGGATATTAAACAAGAAAAAGCATTTGGTCGAATACCAGGTCCAAATACAATATAGATATGACTGATAAAGTTCCTAGGAAATAATTTTAATCTCTTCAATTTTGTTTGTGGTGACAAAATTGTACCAACTAAAGATGGGGCCAATATTCTGAAAAAACACCAAGCAATATGTCAAGAGTATTTACTTCTCGGTTTAAATATAGTGTCTCATATCCATTTTCTCAGCTCCTCTATGATATTGAAGTTCCACAACACAATAAATTGTTCTTGCTCAGGTGTGTCAACAATCTTGTTTCTCTTTGTTTACAAGGATGATCTTGATTTTGGAATTTGGACATACAGTGACGACAATCGTGATTCTAATTAACTTGATATATGTCCAGAACTACAAATAGTCATAGTTCATAATACATGTACGTATATGTTACCTACATACATGCATGTACATCATTAACTTTTGTATCCATTATACACATTACTAATACGTTTCGTACAAGTAAATACTATGCATACATTGATGATAGTATATTCATTTTGCAACATAAGTTCCATTTATGTGAGTATAAAAACTAAAAAGAATAACTAAGCAGCAAGATGTGGATACTATATAAGTTCTTGGAAGGCACTAATAATCCGCAAAATTTATTAACTCGGACGTCCCGTTTCAATATCAACATGTGAAATGTAATGCTGATATTGACTCATCGGCACCTTCAAATGCTTGTTTACTCGCTTTGGAGAGCGTGGCCATCTTTGTGCAAAGTCCTCTTTGAAACTAACTGTTGCAAAGTTCTCTCTAAAACTAAATTAGCTCGTGACTTACACTATGTTCTCTAGTTTAAAATTGAGGAGAAAAGAAATGAAATGGAGAGATCTAAAAATAATCCGTGTTCTTGAGTTTCTTTTAGGGAAGAAAAGAAAAGAAATAGGGAAGAAAATGAGAGAAGATCAACGTATTTTTTATGCTAAAATCTTCCTCCCACTTTTGGGAGGAAGAGGAAAGAAAAGAAGTGATGACTCTTCTCTTCTCTTCTTCTTCATCACAATCTCAAGAACACA
The DNA here is from genome assembly GCA_014162995.1 of Artemisia annua. Lineage (NCBI taxonomy): Eukaryota > Viridiplantae > Streptophyta > Magnoliopsida > Asterales > Asteraceae > Artemisia > Artemisia annua. The sequence continues at coordinate 72,172 of LBNU01000111.1, forward strand.
GCGTTAAAGCTAGCCTCAAAGTTGCCTCTTGTACGCGAGTTTTGAACACAAGTCTGAAATGAAAGTTCTCAAACTTTCAACACTATTACATGTTTTAGGTTTGACGTATTATTAGACGTATTAAGTTAGTTGACCCAAGCCGGTTGAATAATCTAATTACCCGGTATGTATTATATCTCATTGATCAAATACCACTCAAATGCTTAGAGCATGAGGTATCATAACTAACCATTTGGGTGCAGTTTATGCCAAATTAGCACCACCTCGAGATTTTACGTTTCACATTCACACACCAAAAATACCTCATCTACCATGGCTCAAGCCATTTCACCCCTTTTGAGACACACTATACCTAATTAAAATACAAATCAACAACAAAACTTAATTAAAAAAAATGCATTTTGGCTGCCACATAGGAATGACATGAGGGTGAATGTGATGATACATTTCCCTCTTATATGTGAATACATAATACTTTAGCAACACTAATGGACCCAAACTCACAACTTTGCTTAAGCCAACTAACTAAATACGTCTAATACTCCCCCGTAAATTGAGCAGAAAATCGCAAAACCTCTATGGAAACGTAGAGGGGGTGAATACGTTCCCCTATTTAAAAAACAAAACATAAGTTTCTGGTATCAAATAACCAATCCAGTGTGATGCAATATGATAAGCAAAAATAATAATTCTACAATTATAATGATAGCAGAAAGTATGAAAGAAAAGGTAACAATACAAAACAATAAGTAAAAGAGAGATCAAATCGGACACGAAGATTTTTAGTGGTTCGGTCACGAAGCTCCTCTTCGCCCTACTCCACTTCTCGAGTTTCCGACTCGAGAGTTACTTCACTAAGTCAACAAGCTCCCTTCTCGGTGAAGAAAATCTTACAAAGTCGCTTACAAGTTTACCACTACTAGCTAGATATCGAGTTCTTCTATAAGTGTAACTAAACCCGTTATGTTTATGCCCCAAACATTACAAACCTATTACTCTAGTGTTTTAAGGCCTAAACAGACTTCCCCTAGAAAACGATAAATCCCCCGATCTTACCTATACTTCACTACAACGGTTAGGTACACTGCCTAGGAGATTGTAAAATCTTCCTTATTGAGTACGTTGGTCTTTTATCGAGTAAGTCAAATCTTCCTTATCGTTTTATCGAGTAAGGATAAGTGATAATCTTACTTAGGCTACACTATACTCAGTTAAATACCTTTTATCGAGTAAGGACAACTACTTCAACATCTTATCGAATAAGCACCCTGTTTTATCGAGTTTCACAGTTCAATCAATACTTATCGAGTAAGTATTTGTTATCGAGTAAGACCACCGTAAACTATATGTATCGAGTTAGGACCTCAGAAACCTTTAACCGTCAATTTTTCCAACACATCTAATCTACAACAACAACCGTTCTTTATCCTTAAAGATCCATTTCACATAATCATTAATCATGTCTCAACCACCGTACTTCAATTACCTTCATCATCATCAGCAGCCACAACAAAATCGTCAACAACAACCGTATCAACAACTGAATCAGCAACCGTATCATCAACCATACTACATGCACGAACAACATCAACTCTTAATGCATCAACAACAATTTCCACAGCAACAACCACACTTCCAACAACAACCATTCTTACATCAGCAAATGCAAACCAATCTTCCACCAACTAAGCAAACACATTGGTTTGATCAAATGTGCGAAGCTATCACTAGTCAGCAATCCCGTCATGAATTTGGGTCCCTTGATATTCCTCCAATGCTCACACCAGGCAACTATGTTCAATGGGCTAGTCGTTTCTTACGATTCATTGAACTCAAGAAACCTCATGGGAAGTTTATGAAAAAGGTCATTCTTGAAGGTCCTTTTCAATGGCCAACTACAACGACTCCAGGTGATCCTGATGCAAATCCTCCAAGACCTGACACTGTTACTCCACTTCCTGAATCCTCACTCACCGCAGAGCAACAACTTCATCGGGAAGCAAATGAACTTGCAATGATTTACATTCTTCAGGGAATACCTAATCCGATCTTTCGAAGTATTGATGCTCAGAAAACTACTAAGGATATGTGGTAACATGTTCATCTCTTGATGGAAGGCACTGAATTGAATCAAGAAGACATGCAATCAAAGCTTTATATGGAATATGAAGACTTCATGATTGAATCAGGGGAATCACTTGAGTCTTACTATCATCGCTTCACAAACATCATCAATGATTTGGATCGACACAACATCATACTCCCCAGGATTGCTATCAACACTAAGTTTCTCAGTTGTCTTGGTTATGAATGGAAGAAATATGTCACGTTTGTCAGGCAGGCTAAGAATCTTCATGATGCATCATATGGATTGTTATTTGATTATCTGAAGCACCATGAGAGTGAAGTGAACAAAGATAGAGCTCTTCGTGCAACTTTGTCACCTCCTCCAAATCCTAACTCACTAGCACTGGTTGCTCAATCTCACTTTGCTTCACAACCATCAAACCATGCTTATGTTCAGGAACAAAATTACTTCAGCTACCCTCAACCAAATCCTTCACTACCACTACTCACATATGATTCTACTCAGCAAAGCAACATCAGTTCAAGTGATTCATATGACAACAATGACTCCATGTTCTACTCCAATGCTAATAATGATGAAGATGAAGAGGAATTCAACAACTTGAACCAAGGAATTGCACTTATCGCTAAAGCATTCAGCAAATTCTCCAACAAGTCGAACAACCATCTTCGTTCTTCATCTAACAGAAGGAATCAAGCTGTTGTTAATGATGGCCGATTTGAAGTTCAGAATCGTAACATTGGTAGATCTGGTTTTCGTGGTAATATGGGTAATTCTGGAAATGGTCAGTGGTTTAATGCAAATGGTAGCTTTTGGAATAATGTTGCTGCTCCTCAGAAGAGGGTTGAGATTGTTGAAACGGGCAATACAGATTCTGGTAACACAGTCATTTGCTGCTACAACTGCAATAGGATCAGTCATTTAGCAACTGCATGTCCTTCACCGAGAACTCAAGGCAGCAAGTATCACAAGGAAGCATTACTTCTCGCTCTTAAGGANATCGTAACATTGGCAGATCTGGTTTTCGTGGTAATATGGGTAATTCTGGAAATGGTCAGTGGTTTAATGCAAATGGTAGCTTTTGGAATAATGTTGCTGCTCCTCAGAAGAGGGTTGAGATTGTTGAAACGGGCAATACAGATTCTGGTAACACAGTCATTTGCTGCTACAACTGCAATAGGATCAGTCATTTAGCAACTGCATGTCCTTCACCGAGAACTCAAGGCAGCAAGTATCACAAGGAAGCATTACTTCTCGCTCTTAAGGATGAAGCACGTGGAAACGTCAATGCTAAAAACAACAGCTTCATGGCCAATGCTCAATCTGATGATGACATGGAAGATCTGGAAGCAAATGCTGCAGTTATGCTAATGGCCAATATGCAGGAACTACATCTGAGTGATTCAGGCCCAGTGTATGGCACTGATGGTTTATCTGAGGTACATGATTTAAACACTTGCTTAATACATGATATTGCCTCCCCGTCTGCATCTGCATCAGACGAGGAACAAGTTGTTCAAAACAATTCATTATTATCTAGTCAAGAGGATAACCAAATAAGCACATTTGTTACATTTGACGACGATGATCAAATTGACCCCGTGGTTACATTTGATGATCACGTTCAAATGAACCAAACTGTTGTATTCGATGATCCACTTGATGATGGTTATAATGATCAATTTGAACAACATGAACCTTCAAATGATCAAGATTCAGACCTCAGAACCATGCTTATGACCACCCATATTCAGGCCCAAAAATGCAATGAAATAAATACTAAATTGAAAGCGAAAATTGCATCATTAACGAAAGACCTTGAGTGGTGTAAAATTCAAATAAAAAATTTTGAAACACGAGATAATCGGGAAAAAAGTTTTGAAATTGCTTTCCAAAAATCTTATGTTCAAGAACAAGAGTTACAACATCAAATACGCGAATTAACCGTTTCCAAAAATGCTTTAATCTCACAAATGGGACAAGAAAGGTTTAATCATAAAAAACAGATGAATCAACTCACCGATGAACTTTCTAATACAAAATCTGAGTTGTCCCTTTGTCAAGCTGAGTTTCGAGAATATAAACAAAAGTCAAGGAAACGGATTGATTCTTACGTAGAAGAAGTTGTTGAATTGGAAAAGAAAATCAAAGAGTTTAAAAATGTTGTTTATAAAACGGGTGAATCCATTACCACAATTCAAAAGTTTACTTTGCAACAAAGACCTCCCGGGTGTGGTTATGCTCTTGGTTACGATACACCTAGTTTTTTAAAAACAGCACTCAAGGAAATTCCAAAACTGTATAGTGCAGAACACTTATTTGATGAATCTGTTGTGCGTGTTGTTGTATATAATCGTGATGAAGAAGAGGAAATAGAGGATGAGAGTCGATCTAAAATGAGCAATGTTTTTTACAATACACCTTTTGATTACTCAACATTTCCTCATTTAAATGCATCTTTTGTGCTTCAGAAAGAGAAAACCGAACAACATTGGTCTTTAATACAAGTAAATGAGTCATCTTCTGATGTTGGTCCTGTAAAACCAGTAGCACAAATAAATGGTCCTTTACCTGACTCCGATCAAATTAAACCATTACCAGAATGTTGTAGTGTCATGCGGTATTTTGATACATTTATGGAAGACATAATGTTTTTAGAACAAGCAATATAAAGAAACTCAGAAATAATTGTAGAAACTTTTCAAAATGCTTACGAAAAAGAAAAAAGAGAAGTCTTTCAAAAACAATTGTTGCCACATGTTCAACATTTGCGTCTTTGTGCTACACGCTGGGAAAAGGAACTTCAGATGGAGGTAAAATCAATGATGGAAGTTTTCAACGCAACCAAACAAACAATCTCGAAACAAAAAAGAAAAAACAAAGGTTTGTAGAAAGAGGCTGATCGACTCTTAGAATATGTTCTTAATGCTGATATATTATCTGTGATTATGAATTCTTTGTATGAGTCTGGTACTGCTATGCTTGTTGATGATCACACTGATGATATTAAATTGTTGAATGAACATGTTGAGACTTTAAAAAGAGAAAATGAGAAACTTGTGAAACACAATAATGATGTGCAAAATAAACTTTCAAAAGAGATTTCTCATCTCAAAAAGAAGCTTGAATGGTGTCAAAATCAAAGTCTTTCTTTCGAATTGCAATTGCGAAGTCAAAAAACTTCAAATTCCTTTAAGGATGGAGCTGTAGAGTTACAAAGTCAAATTTCAAAATATCAAAAGGAATTAGAGGAATTAAAAGTTATAAACAATGGCATTTATTTTTGCAATCGTGAGCTGGAATCTAACATCAAAGAAAAGAAGCACATCATTATTGAATTAAAAGAGAAAATAATGTTACTTGAAAAAGGAAAGTTTGCTAGCAATAATGTGATTGCACCAGGCATGTACAACATCGACACAACCACTAAGGAAACACACTCTCAAATTTCTAATGAGAATGATTCAACTTCTACAGGAATAGTCACCACTCCTAGCGTTAGCAGATCAAAGCGTAAGAGCACCAAAAGGAAGAATAGGATCTGGAAGCGTAGAAGTGGAAAACTAGAAGCCTCTGAAGTAGAAGACCACCTTAGGAATTTGAATAAAACTCATGTTGCACTAGATTTAGATTCTGATTTGGCAAATTGTACTCCTAATCTTTGTGTAACGAATTCTGAACCTTTGAATGCTTTGCATGTTAATGCTTCATGTGTGTTTTGTCGTAAAAGTATGTTATCTGGTGATCATGAAAAATGTGTGGCAAACTCTCTTTTATCTCGTCATAAGAAACGAACATCTGGCAGAAAATCTAGGCCCACTATTGCTTCTAAATCTGTGCTAGGTAGAAAGCCAAATGTAGTTTCTAGGAATGATGTAGTCGCCCCTGTAGTTGCGAACAATATTACTAAGAACGTGTCATCACCTAGCGAATTCCTTAAGAAGAAAGAACGAACTAGTTGGAGTTGGCAACGTTGGTTAGAAAGGACACAAAATTTTAAATGGATACCTAAAATTATAAATGTGTGTATATCTAACCCAACGGAACCCACAACTTCTTTGGGTTCCACCCTTACACCTGTTCCATCTTTGTCTCCTTCGTGTGATGCAGGTGGTTCAACTTGTTCTTTGGATTGTTGATAGCGGATGCTCCCGACACATGACAGGCAATCTCAAACTATTAAGAAACTTTGTCTCAAAGTTCATCGGAACTGTCCGATTCGGGAATGATCATTTCGCTGCAATTATGGGATATGGGGATTATGTCAGTGGTAACATCGAAATTAGTCATGTGTATTATGTCGAAAGCCTTGGTCACAATCTGTTCTCAGTCGGTCAATTCTGTGATGGGGATTTGGAAGTAGCATTCAGGGAGAAAACTTGCTTCGTTCGCGACTTATAAGGAAATGATCTTATGTCCGGCACTCGTGGAAATAGTCTTTACACCATATCTTTGTCAGACATGATCGCTTCTTCTCCGATATGTCTTCTTTCAAAGGCAACTTCGACAAAATCCTGGTTATGGCACAAGCGTATGTCTCATCTTAACTTTAAAACCATGACAAACCTTGCTCATCACAAACTAGTTGACGGTCTTCCTAGATTCAGATATTCAAAAGATCACTTATGTCCCGCTTGTGAACAAGGAAAGAGCAAACGTGCCCGCTTCAGCTCTAAAACTGAACCAAGTTCTAAGCATGTTCTTCACCTGCTTCATATGGATTTGTGTGGCCCCATGCGTGTTCAAACAATTAACGGCAAACGGTACATATTANTGCTCATCACAAACTAGTTGACGGTCTTCCTAGATTCAGATATTCAAAAGATCACTTATGTCCCGCTTGTGAACAAGGAAAGAGCAAACGTGCCCGCTTCAGCTCTAAAACTGAACCAAGTTCTAAGCATGTTCTTCACCTGCTTCATATGGATTTGTGTGGCCCCATGCGTGTTCAAACAATTAACGGCAAACGGTACATATTAGTAATTGTTGATGACTACTCCAAATGGACTTGGGTTTACTTCCTTCGAAGCAAAGACCAAGCTCCTTCCATGATCATCACCTTTCTCACCAAAATTCAGGTTCAACTTCGAAACACAGTCAGAAAAGTCAGAACGGACAATGGAACTGAATTTAAGAATCAAACTCTTCGTGAGTATTTTGAGAAAGTGGGTATTCAACATCAAACGTCTATTGCTAGAAGTCCAGAACAGAATGGGGTTGTCGAAAGACGCAACAGAACGTTAGTGGAAGCTACAAGAACGATGCTCATTAATGCTCAATTACCAGATTACTTATGCGTTGAAGCTGTTTCCACCGCATGTTATACTCAAAATCGTTGTATGATCACAAGACGCCACAACAAAACTCCTTATGAGATTGTTCACAAACAAAAACCAAATGTTCAACACTTTCATGTGTTCGGAGCTCTTTGCTATCCACATAATGATCGTGATGATTTTGGGAAGCTCAAAGCTAAAGCTGACATAGGTATCTTCATTGACTACTGTGAAAATTCAAAAGGCTTTCGGATCTATAACCGTCGTACAAGGGAAATTCAAGAGACAATTCACGCTAATTTCGATGAACTTTCTTAAATGGCTTCTGAGCACAACAGCTTAGGACCCGCAACCAACCGTCTTAATTTCCCAAGATCTTCAACTGCACCATTGTCACCAACCCGCAAAGAATTGGAAACCTTGTTCGCACCACTGTTTGATGACACTTTTGATCAAAGTGCACCAGCTGTATCCACTAGTTCCGCTGCTCAACCTGATCATATTCCAATACCTGATACAACTACAACTACTACTGTAGACAACAGTGCACCTTGTAATGAGTTCTTCAATCCGTTTGCTGAACAAACCGATTCCAATACAGACAATGCAGCTGAAGATCTGAATCAACAACAAGTACCCGAACCTGCA
>LBNU01000111.1:88417-102574 GCA_014162995.1 Artemisia annua
CCCTTACACTTAAACCGAACATTGTCCCCAATGTTCAAATAGAAGGTGTAAAAGTAAATAAAATGAAAGAATGAAATCAAATACTCCCTGATTCGTTTGATGTGGATAGTGAAGTAACATGGTTAGATCTTCTTCCAAGAAAGATGAACGCTCAAAGCTTCCCTTCCAAAATATAAATCATCTTCTTGTCCAAAATAACCTGTTAACCTGAAAAAGATAAAGGCCAACCTCGCATAAAATTGGCGGTATAATCTATAATAGGATATAATGCTTGTGGAATGAATATTTTTGCAGAATTCCTGGAGATTATAAGTTAAAGAATTAACAAAACTTTTTAAGTTTCCGGAAGAAAGACAAAACTTTCAAAAATTGCAGAAAATTATAGCCTGACGCCGTCAGGTTGTAATGCCTGACGCCGTCAGAAATGATCTGACAGAATTCTCATGTTAAGTTTCCGGGAAAAATTCTGGAAAAACTAGAGCTTACTTCCTGGAATTCCTGCAAAAATTCATTATGACTCGATACAAGCATTTGACTCAAACAAATACTAATATGTATGTTAATTTACATTGTTATGATTCATGTTCATTCGTTCGTATAAACCGATTTAGATTTCCCTTACACTTAGCTTTTGCAAAATACCTTTATATGTAGTTAAGATGAAGTTAAAAACAAAATAAAGCATTTTCACAAGTTAGTTTGAAGCATGAATCAATAACAAGAAAAATAACTTACCTATGGAAACAAATAAAATAAAATAAACAAACAGACACACAAAGCATGGGTTGCCTCCCAAGAAGCGCTTTTCTTTATTAACGAGTCTTGTAGCTAGACTCAAAGTCACCAGTTCTACGTTTTTCCGTTTTGCTTCTCCATTGCCTCTTTCTAATCCTCCTAACAATTTCCATGTCAACTTTATATTCAGGTCCTAGATTCAAGCAATCTTTATAATAAAGGCTTCTTTTATCCCAAACATAGTTCATGCCTTTCCCCTTATCCTCATCATTGATGTCCTCTACTGCACCAATGTAATCTTTGTCTAACCAAGGCAAAAACCAAAATTATTTTGCCTTATAAGGCATCCTATAGGTAATTCTATCAATGTTATTAGAAAACTGTACCGTGCCTTTTAAACGATCATACTCCAAACTAGACACCTCAACAAATGGTTTTCCTAACACAACGTGAGATAAGCGGCTACCAACAACACTTGCTAAATCTTCAAGGACCATGAAATCGGTGACAAAGGTGAAATTTCTGACAAGGACATGAATACCCTTAACCCTTCCAACAAAGTTACAAACTCCGCCGGGATACCTTGGGTCTTTCCTAGGTTCGAGTGGTCTGTTCATGATGTGGCTGTAAAGGCTTGAGGACATCACGTTGATTGGGGATTCGCAGTCAATGTAAGCATGCTCAACATATTGGTACCCAATCATACATGGTATCTTCACATTCCCAGGATCACCCCTCTTAATTTTTGGGTCGATTCTAACAAAGGGTGGTCTAGGGTTATCAACTAGGTTGTTATAGTAGGCAATCTCTTCCTTAATGGGGTATAAATCGTAATGATCATCCAACCTAGGATCTATCTCCCCTTCATAAAATTTTCCAACCAACTCGTCAACCGTAAGATTTTTGTTTTCTAAGCCATTATCTGAGTACATGGCGGTTGCTAAGTCGTTAAGGGCATAGTCAAGCTCTATATCAATCATACTATTAAGCTCCCTATCGTCACTTATCTCTTCCTCAATTTGGCTACGTAACAAAGCCACTTCGTCCAGTGTAAGGGGTGGATTCGCGTTTTCCATAATGACCAACGGAATAATAAATGGACAAGTTACTACGAACACAAACACAAAGAAAAAGATAGATTAAAGAAAATCTAGAAAAACAAAATAAAAAATCTCACTAGAAAGGAATCTAGTGAGTAGACCTAATAAAATAAAAATTCTACCTAAACAATAACTATTCCCCGGCAGCGGCGGCAAAAACTTGATGACGTGGGATTGCGACAACGCAACAGGCTTTACCTCTCGAGGGATCTCAAGTAGCTTGCAATCCCACCAGGCAGTGTACCTGGTCGGTGTAGTATAGTGTAGTGGTAAGTACGGGGGATTGATCGTTCTCTCACAGGGATTATTGTTCGTTAGGTTAGAAAAACTACTCTAAAAGGTCTAAGGGTGAAGGAAGATTATTTTTGTATTTTTATATTTTTTAGAAAGCAAGTAAAATCTCGGGTATTGGGAGAGTGGGCGGAATTAGTTGCTAGTCAACTAACCCAAAAACTACAATTGCAATAAAAATAAAATAACTAAACTATTGTGGATGTGAAAACTTATATGGAGACAAATGTGTTTACTTAGACTTCCTTACTCCCTAACTATCTTTTACCGGTTAATTGGTGTGTCTATTAATTGCGTGGATGACAGGTGTATTCCTTAACAATTCATGGAGTGGCATACATATCTCCCCAATTCTATGAGCTCTTATCTCCTCCTACAACCATGTGTACACATAATCATAGTGATTGTAAACAGTGGCTCATGCGTTAAATACTACCTTAATAACCTAGTATGCCTTGGTTACATGTTTCTTAAGACATTCAAGTGTATTACCATATATGAGTATCGCCAGTTTTCTTAAGCCTAACATTGATGAAACATTCACCCAAACAAGTAATAACACACCAATTAACCAATAATTAATAGTTAGGTTTCATTAGATCTAAGCGAACACAAGAAAAATCTAGCCTAGCATGTTAATTGAATGACAAGCATAAGATATGATTAACCAACACATAGACATATTGATTAATTTAAGTGAGGACTTATCTTTAATTGAACATGAAGGTTTCATTGGTGGAAAACCCTTAAAATTACAGTTAAAATCGTCTTTAGGGTTTTGCCCTAAGTTGCCCCAAAAGTTCCACCCTAATGAAGGAAAAATAGAAAAGTATATATAGAAAATACATTCTGACGGCGTCAGGTTATAGGGTCTGACGCCGTCAGCTCGCCGCCACTAGGGTTCTCGGATGGCCTAGATGTACTTCTGACGCCGTCACCCTTTAATACACTCTGGGCCGTCACTCTTTAGCATTACACCTGACGGCCTACTCCATTTTACACCTGACGCCGTCAGGTGTAAACATCTTGTTTTCTTCATAGGGCGTCTAGTGTAATCTGATTTTACTCCTTTGTCAATGTTGGCTGACGGCATCACCTTGTGACTCTGACGCCGTCAGGCAGGAAATCCAGCTTCTTTTGAGACTTTGTCGTTTTCTTCACTTTTATGCTCCAAAAACGTCCAAATATGCATGTTTTCCATAATTCTTCTCAAAAGTACCTAAAATGACAAAAGGAACGATTTAGGGCATTATTTGATCACATTTACTCGAATTAGGGCTTAAATGACCCACTAAAATGAGTACACTTTTCGTCTCATCAAATACCGTCACCAGACCCGACAGCAGGACGAGTGTCAGGATCTTCAGCTATCAGAACTTCGTCACTCAAGAACCACTCTTTATCTATGATAGGATGCATCTTATATTCGATATCCGGATTATCCTCGCTCTCAATCTGTACATCAAATTAGTACAAACATATATTTAACAAAGACATCATAAACCAATAAATATGAAGGTTCAGCGTTGAGAGTCGAGAGTGACCACACAACATTCATCGTGAACATGATTGCATTGTCATGAAATTCTTTATACATAACATGGGCAAATTTCGCACACAAAATTAATGAACATCAGATTAATCAATACAAAACATTCACCTGAATTTGTGAATCGGACTCCTTATTCAAACTCTACCCGGTCTACCCCAAATTAGTAGTAGCAACACTACCACCAATCTGGTCGATTTCTTTAGCACCCATGCCGATGTCGTAAAAAGTTGGACTACTAATATCACTTTATTAATGAGCGGAAATAACTCAAAATTCTTGACAATTTTAATAGAAATATGACTAAATATAACATATAAAGTACCGCCATAATGTTATCTCTTGGAAGGGAAGATGCCAAGAAGCATCTTGAAGAATACGTCTCTAACCTAATGTCATCCAACATCATTCAGACACTGGGCACTGTGCTTGACACAGACTGTTGCAGCAACAGTTGGCATAAACTTATCCAGCTGAAAACTTATATATTTCCAAAGTTTACATACATTAAGGGGTGTTTGGGTGAGCTTATATTTGAGACTTCAGCCATGTTAACAAATAAACAGAAACTAACCCGTTCACCCGTTACCCAAACTGCCCAATGAAAGATTGATGTTAGATTTCTGAATATCATATATAAATATACCCAAGTTTGAAAGAATAACTTATATATTTCCAAGACAAAAATACACCGTTGGTCCCTAAACTTTCCATAAAGTATCGTCAGGCACCCTAACTTTTAAAAAACGTCGCCTGGCGTCTAAAAGCTGGGTTTTTGAGGCTGATTGCGTCCCTTGACCCATTTTTCATTAGTCAACGTCTGTTATTTCCCCCCATGTGCCTTGCACATTAGGGCAAAATGGTCATTTCACTGTTTTGGTTAATTATTTTGGTGGTACAACTTTAGGGACGAACGGTGTATTTAATGAAAAAGTTATACCATCACTACCACCACCCTCTCTTTATCTCTTTTTCCTGCTTCTCTCTCTAACTTTCTGCTTCTTTCTCTAAAATCAACACAATCATTGAGAAGCAAGAAATAAACAAACTATGTCAATCCAAATTTTGTGAATTTTTAATAGAAATGATGAAGGCGCAATTCATACGAAACAAAGAAATTGCTGTTGCATTTTGATTCTGCTACAATTTTGTACAGAAATGAAAGTTTTATCCGGTAGTTGCTTACCTATATATGACACCAAACACAAATAAAACTTTTGTTGCTCTTTTTCCTTCACGTACGGTACGTTCAAAAAACGGAAAACAATTTACATTTATCGTGTCTGTGAAACAAACGATGCTACTTGTAATGTATTTGTTTCACAATTATAATCTTGTCTTTGCTATCTTTATACAGGATAAACGTAAATATAGTTTAACCGCAAATGTAAATTTATTAGACGTAAACGTTTTCTGTGAAAATATGTCTGTTGTTTAGTGTCAAAATGGAATAGTGTAGTAAAGCAGATTTGCTATAAGCGGCTATCATGCCTAATTCTATTAAAAAGTAAATAAACATAACTAGCAAAAACTGTACGTATACATTACGAGTATATATTATTGTTGCAGTGTTGCACTTAATTTGTTAACTGTGACAATAGTACCTACTTTTCTAGTGCTTGTCATGCGGATAAATTTTAGCAAATTGGAAAATGAGGGAACAAAAACCAAAACACAGTGTATTGTTCGCAGAAATTTTATCTCTTTTTCCTGCTTCTCTCTCTAGCTTTGTGTTAATTTTAGAGAGAGAGGCAGAAAGTTAAAGAGAGAAGCAGGAAAAAGAGATAAAGAGAGGGTGGTGGTAGTGATGGTATAAATTTTTGATTAAATACACCGTTCGTCCCTAAAGTTGTACCACCAAAATAATTAAACAAAACAGTGAAATGACCATTTTTCTCTCATGTGCAAGGCACATTTGGGGAAATAACAGACGTTGACTAATGAATAATGGGTCAACGGACGCAATCGGCCTCAAAAACCCAACTTTTGGACGCCAGTCGACGTTTTTTAAAAGTTAGGGTGCCTGGCGATACTTTGTGGAAAGTTTAGGGACCAACAATGTATTTTAGTCTATTTCCATTGTTTATATACATTAAGGGGGGGGGGGGGTTGGGTGGGCTTATCTTTTAGACTTCAACCATGTTAACAAATAAACAGAAACCGACCCATTCACCCGTTACCCAAACTGCCCATTGAGATATTCATGTTAGATTTCTGAATATCATATATAAATATGAATTACAAATGAGGAGGTCTATATGTATAGATCATGTTAATTAAACAAATTAGCTACTTCTACATGCTTTTTGTAATACGTTTACACAGATAAGTGTAAAAATTCATCATTTAAGTGTGGCAACTTTGAGTGTCACACAATTAAGATTTTTACAGTAGAGAAATTTATATTTATCATCAAATTTAAAGATGTAAAACAAATTTCATGCAGTTGCAAGTGCCTATAGTTACTCTTTTGTTTTTATAACACTCGATAGTAGGTATATGTGAGTAAAGTATAGAAGCATGATTACTTAAAGTGCAAACATCTTACAATTTTGTTCAATCTCATTAATTGATGAGGTGAAAAGTGTACCCGTTTTAGGGGGTCAGTTAAGCCCTAATTCGTGTTAATATGATCAAATATTGCCTTAAATCGTTCCTTTTTGGAGCATAAAGTGAAGAAAATGACAAAGTTTCAAAAGAATGCTGGAAATCCTTCCTAACGTCGTCAGAGTCACAAGGTGACGCCGTCAGCCATGCAGACAAAGGAGTGGAGTTCAGACTGTACCAGACGCCCTAAGCAAGAATTGTGATGTTTACACCTGACGGCGTCAGGTGTTAATAATCCTAGGCCGTCAGGTGTAATGCTAAAGAGAGACGGCCCAGCTCGAGTTTACAAGTGACGGCGTCAGAAGTAGATCTATGCCATCCGAGAACCCTAGAGGCAGCGAGCAGACGGCGTTAGGATGTATAAGCTGACGCCGTCAGAGTGTATATTCTAGATATATTTTTCTATTTTTCATTCATTAGTATGCAACTTTTTGGGAACAAACCCTAGACGACTTTATCAGCTTTTTCAAGGGTTTTTCACCCTTGATTCTTCCATGTTCAATTAAAGATAAGTCTCCCTTCAAATTAATCAATATGTCTATGTGTTGGTTAATTATATCTTATGCTTGTCTTTCAATTAACATGCTAGCTAGATTTATCTTGTGTTTGCTTAGATCTAATGAAACCTAACTATTGATTATTGGTTGTTGGTGTGTTATTAATTGTATTGGATGATTGTTTATCGATGTTAGGTTTAAGAAAACTGGCTAACCTCCTATACGGTAACTTGCTTGAACGTCTTAAGAAACATGAACCAATGCGTACTAGGTTATTATAGTTGTATTTAATGCATGAGCGAATTCTAATGATCCCATGTTAGGAGCTTCTTAGCCGGCTCGACATAGGAGTGAAGTAGGAGCTTGTAGAGTTGGGGAAGTACGTACACCAGCCCACGAATGGTTTTAAGGAATACACCCGTCATCCACACAATTAATACACACTAATTAACCGGTAAAAGATAGTTAGGGAGTAAGGAAATCTAAGTAAACACACTTGTCTCCATATAAGTTTCACAACCTTTTATTTTCTTGTTAAAATAGTAGTTTTTGGGTTAGTTGACTAGCAACTAATTCCGCCCACTCCTTCGAAACCGATATTTTACTTGCTTTCATAAAATATAAAAAAAAATACAAAAATNAAAAGATAGTTAGGGAGTAAGGAAATCTAAGTAAACACACTTGTCTCCATATAAGTTTCACAACCTTTTATTTTCTTGTTAAAATAGTAGTTTTTGGGTTAGTTGACTAGCAACTAATTCCGCCCACTCCTTCGAAACCGATATTTTACTTGCTTTCATAAAATATAAAAAAAAATACAAAAATAATCTTCTCTCACCTTTAGACCAAATTAGAGTAGTTTTTCATACCTAACAAACACTATTCCCTGTGGAGAACGATCAATCCCCCTTACTTACCACTACACTATACTACATCGGTAAAACATCTTTTGTCAAATGTAGGAATGGAATTTTTTCAATTTAAAGATTGGATATGAGACTATTACTAGTGGTGCTCAATTACATCTAAACACGACCATTTTTAGGGGTTTACCACAAACCCAACTTCTCTCCGGAAGCAATTCAACCGTTAGGTCAAATTGAGTTTCTAGTGCAATAGGTTCTCCAGTAGCCATTCTCATACTAAAAGAATTGGAATTCCTATATTTTCCCATCGAAGTTTTCCAAAGATGATATTAGCCGATTCCGCTAATACATGTCCTAATATAACTCAACTAACAATATTTCAGTGTTGCAAAAAAAGGTCTACAAGGCCGATTAATCACCGATTAGGTGCTACAAGGGCACCGACCTTGCCGATTTATGTAACTGGGTCAAACATATAGGTCAACCGCGGTCAACGGCAATTAACGGCGGTAAATGGTGGTCAGACTTTCCGGCAACCTACAAATCTGGCTGGAAGTACCCAAAACTCACTATAAACTTATTTTGATCACTTATAGTAACTGTTTAAGTCTATACACATTGTTTTTTAGAAAATACCTTGCCGGAAATACCTAAAACTCATCGGAAATACACAAAACTTGCCGAAAATAACCAAAATTCGTCAGTATTGCCAATCCGATTAATCACCGATTAACCCCGCCTAGACCGATTACAAGCTACAAGGTGGTCGACCGCCCGACTACCGATTCACGATTTTTGGAACACAACCATCGGACAAGAAGACTCAATATGACATCATCAACACAAGTATGAGTTATGATCCGATGCATATTCTTTTTGTCTCAAGAAGGACGTCATTATTTTCATACCAATCGAGTGTGATTGAGTATGTAGGTTCAAGATGATATGTTTTGTTATATCTTGAAGCTAGAAAAATAATGACTCCAATTTCATGTCCACACTCAAAATCTCGTCAATTAGATTCGATAATTATATCAATCATAATTTGAATAATGAATCGATATAAGCTCCAAATCTTTCTTGTCCCTCACAACCACTCTTTTTAATAAATAAAATAAGTAAAGATTTATGTAATGTGCTCCATCAAACTTAATACTAGTTATATGTGTGAGGTTAATAATAATGACATGTTAACTTACTGATTCAAGATTGTCATTTATTTTGGTGTGCTAAAAACTATTTATTAATACGTATATTAAACATAGTTTTTGACATATCATGAGTATAAAAATAATTATCTTAACCATTTTCATACAATATACTACTTACGTGAAAATAATTTATGACTACATGTTTGAATCAATTAGTGTGTGTTCAAATATATGCAAGGTTCAAAAATACATTTTCTTTAACATAAATACTAATGTATTATTATAAACCTTTTATCTTGTTTAGAAAACCCATGGTTACTCAAGATAAGTGCATGTAATGTTTTAGTAATCATGTTGAAGATTTGATTATGTGTTAAATATTTTAAGGTATCATATTTTAACACTAGAACCTTTCGAAAGGTATTGTGTAAAACAATTGTTTTCGACATACATGATTAATCAACTTATTCTAGAAATCTAAGTGATTTACTAATTTACTATAACATAAGCAAATAATCAAAAACATATAATCATTTAGCATAACACACACAAAGATATTCGTAATCATTTTGTATGTTACATACAACAATGTATACGCAGCTTGATTTTGTTTTAAGCCAAAATAGTTTCATCCCCATTTAAAAAATTAGTTGAGATTGATATTTTGAAAAGATGACTCGAAAGTAAGTGTTGAATGCAAGTTTTACGTTAAAACGTAACAAAAGGTTTTGACTACTATGTAGTATCTTGCATTTACGACTTAAATAAGTTTGGAATCAATCCTTGCAAGTATTTTTAAATGAAAGTACATTCAATTACCTTTAAATCGGAGGGTGGCACGACTGGAGTCGTCGACTCCTACAGACTTACGATTGATTTTATATGAATTTTTAAAGTTTGACACCATTCTGGTGGAGGTCCCTTAAATACCCGACGGTCCCTTAGTGATAAAGGACCGTCCAGAGATAAAGGACCGCCACCAGTAAGCCAAAAACACATTTTCATGTAAAAATTCATTTTCTTCAAGCTATGATACGAAGTGCATATAACCAACAAAACTAGTACGAATCAAAGCATTTAGCACAGATTTAGCAACTAAACACTTTTCATATCTAATCCCTCTTAATGAGAAATTTGATACGTGGACCATACTCTATTTTAAAAGCATTTGTTTTGAAAACAAGAGCGACCTTGCTCTGATACCAATTGTAGAAACGTAGAGGGGGGGGGGGTGAATACATTCCTCTTTAAAACTTAAAATGTTTCATATCAAATTCCCGATTAAGTAGCTCGTAATATTTATCGTAGTAGTTAGTAGACTAATAGTTAATTAGTATGTAAATAGTATTCATGGAGTGAGTCGGGTCTTCACCCACTGTGCTCACTCTACAACCTGTTTCATGAGGCACCAAATATTATGTATAAATACCCTCTCCCACCCAAGGGAGAGGGTTGAACCTTCTCATTAATCTAATATTTCATTCTTCCACTTTCTCTCTCTAAAGGTTCCACTTTCTCTCTCTAATTCTATATACAAAACTCCACTCAAATCCACCTTATGAATATGTTTGTGACTTAATGATTATGCTACAAGTGGTATCAAGAGCCAAGGTTTCACCCTAGGGCCTTGCTTTGTCGGATTTAGTGGAGTTTTTAGTGTTTTAGTTAGTTAGAAAAAGTTCTCTTATTCTACCTCTTAGTTTGATCTTGTTAGTGATATTGGATGTGTTATGGATGTACTTTCTTGATTAGTGGTGTTTGTTTTACCTAGTTCTTCAGTTGGTTTGGCTAAATCATTCGTTGGTTGGGTTTTTGAAGTGATTTGGGTGATTTTTCTTGGTAGCGTTTACCTCCTCTGCTTAACGTTCTTGGTAGTGTTTTGTTGTGGGCTTCAGCGTTTAGTTATAGCGTTTAGTAGGATTTACTATATTTGGACATAAGGACAAAACGCTAGATAGCGACTGGTTTGGCATCTTGTGTTAGCGTTTTGTACTCTCCAGCGTTTAGTGGTTTCAGCGTTTAGTGGTTTCAGCATTTGCCTCTATCCAGCGCTTACCTATTACCAGCGTTTAGCTCAGTTCAGCGTTTAGCTCAGTCCAGCGTTTAGCCCTACCAGCGTTTAGCTCAGTTCAGCGTTTAGCTCATACCAGCGTTTAGCTTCTTCTAGCGTTTAGCTCCTCAGCGTTTAGCTCTCTCAAGCATCTTGTGTTTAAGTGCGAGATTGCCCTAATGGAATCTATGTGCTCAAATCTTTAATGGAAGGAGTTGTGTTGAGGAAACATGATCAAGATCTCTATGTTTTAATGACGACAAATAAACATACGAAACACATAAAATAACAAACGTTAGCCAAAATTCCCCGAATCACAAGTCTGCTGCTGGCGCGCCACCCACGCGTCAACGCGTGGTAACGCGCCAGGCGTCTGTGAATATCGGGATGAATTTTGAAAGTCGGCTTTCCCCTTACCTGACAAATGTGGATCTTTCAATACAGGTATGAATATGATATGTGCTTAATTGAGAACACTCGAAACGAGTTTTGAGATTAGAGAGATCCAACTTTTAAAGCACCCATTTACGGGAAAACGCCAACTCATGTTTTCTAACTATCGCCTCTAGCCAAGGCTTTTCTAAACTTAGGGAGCTTATATATTTCACGTAACATCATGTGAAAGCATCCATATGCTCATATCCCGTGCTTACGTCTTCTCTAATTACGTAACGGGTTTACTCCCTTATTGGTCAAACTAAGTCAAAGGTCACTTTGTGTAAACGCATCCTTTCCCACTTGGGTTATGCTTTACATCAAGGCAAAGCACTTAACTTGTTTGAACCAAGGTGTTAGTTGAGTACACCGAGTTGTGGAAAGTCACGAGATATGAACCTATGGATTCTCGACGTTGTCTTACTTGAACTAATAAGTAACCTATGAATTTCTCAACTTATAATCTTAATTGTCTAAACATTTTCTTCTTAATGACAATTAGATTATTTCTTAATCTTCTTCTTAATCTTTTTTTTACAAAAGACAAATACCACCAAATCTCCCACAATCCTTCCCAAATCATTCCCAACATTCTCTTACACTCTCTTACAAAAGTGTACCTTTGTCCCTTCACATACTCCCACACAATATTCTCCCAATCTACCAACTTCCCATACAATCCTTATACACACACTTATACACCTTGTGTACACATACTAGATTTCAAATTCTACACACACTACTCACAACTCTCTCTTCTCTACACACACTAGCCAACTCATCATATCTTCACATATCTAATCCAATCCAATCCATATCTCTTACATATTCCCTTACAACGTCACATCCCTTACACAATCCAACTCATATCTTATATCCCTTACACACTTTACATCTCAACCATCCATTCCCTTACAACACATCTCAACCCTCCATATTCAACACATGCAAATTATTTGAAATCCAAAAGAGGCTCCCTTTGATCCTAGCCATCCATTTCAAACAAAACCATCTCAACCATCCATTTCCCCTTCCTCCNAAATTCTACACACACTACTCACAACTCTCTCTTCTCTACACACACTAGCCAACTCATCATATCTTCACATATCTAATCCAATCCAATCCATATCTCTTACATATTCCCTTACAACGTCACATCCCTTACACAATCCAACTCATATCTTATATCCCTTACACACTTTACATCTCAACCATCCATTCCCTTACAACACATCTCAACCCTCCATATTCAACACATGCAAATTATTTGAAATCCAAAAGAGGCTCCCTTTGATCCTAGCCATCCATTTCAAACAAAACCATCTCAACCATCCATTTCCCCTTCCTCCCCAAGAAATGGAATATTCCATAAGAATATCCTTTCTAACCCAACCATGGTTACTGTAACCCAACTATGGTTATTTCTCTACACTTAACCTTGGTTAACTCTTAACCACACCAAGGATGGAATATTCCATTGGATATACCCTTTAACCCAACCATGGTTTATTCTCTACACACTCTTCTAACCTAACCATGGTTACTTCTAACCAACCCTAACTATGGTTAACCTTCACACACTCTTCCCTATGAAGGAATATCCCATGGCATATTCTCTTCTCTATTATGCCATGTGAGGAATACCATTTCTACCCCTACCGAATTACCCTTTATACTCTTCTACCCTTGGTATTTGGTTTTCTAATAAACACTTCACAAAACGATTTTCTAATTGGCTATTTGAGTTGGTAAACCTTAGATTGATTAATGTTAAGGTTTAGTGTGAAGTACAATTGGGGGTTTAGCAAGGTTAGGTATTTATAAGATCCAAGACCTAACACTTGGGATTCTTTACAGACGCCTGGCGTAATGCCCACGCGTCGACGCGTGGGTGACGAGCCGGCCTCGGTAAAATATTCCCAAGTTTGGGTCTTGGCCTATAAATACCCCCTTGCCTCTTGTATTCCTCACCCCTTGCCATTATTCTTTTTTTTTTATTCTTTCTCTCTACTCTCCCTAATTCTATCTTGTGTTCTTAGTTAAACACTTTAACATCTTTGAAAGAACACATCTCCTTGCAAGGGAAGTATCTCAAGAACTTAATCCACTCTTGTGACTGTGTCGACAGTTTTCTTATCTTTACCCTTTCTACTACAATCGAGTCTCTAGGTTAGGTTAGGGCTTGATTGAACAAGCAATCTTTTATTCATTCAATTGTTTGTAAGGGAAGTCTTGTGTCTTGGTGACCAAGCCTAGATCATTGGGGATCTAGTTGGGGTTTGATACTTCTGGTGGAAAGTCTTGGTAGTGGTGATGTGCCTATTTGTTAGTGCAAGTTTTAAAATTTATAAACACGATTTATCCGATTAATTCTTTAGCACATACGAGCAAGTATACTCGTTCGATGTAGTAAAGGTGGGTAAATCGAGATCGTCCCAAGAGACATGGTTGCACTCAAGTGTTGTTTGTTTGTTTAAGCAAGTAACAAGTTGGTGGTTATGATTGTCACGGATCAAACCACAATAATAATTAATCAAAATAATAAACGAGACAAGTTCTAATATAACCAAATATGATGAGAATTTCAATGATAAGAAACATGTGGAACTATAGCAACCACACTCTAGATAAACTATTCACCAATGTAAGTGAACAATTCCCAACTAAACATATATTACTCAACCGAACATAAGTCTTTAACAAACATGGTAATCATAAACATCATGAAATATAAAAGTAACAAAGTTTACCCAAAGAATGAATTACAATAGGCAAAGGTAGTGACAATTCTTCCTTTAGGGTGGAGGCTAGAAATGCACTTGGTGAAGATTCGTCCTTTAGGGTGGAGGCTTGATATTCACCATGGTAAGTTG